>JANHFX010010540.1:8634-43920 GCA_027560015.1 Chloroceryle amazona
ATAAAATTCAAATTACTGATTACAAGAGGGTCCTTTCCTCTGATTTAAAAGAAGTTTTTTAAGAATTGGACAGGGCCAATTTTCTTTATAGAACACAACAAAATGCTTCCATGACAGAACAGCAGGGTTGGGAGAAGGTGGCACCTACTTTAATGGAACACAAAAGGGAATTTTATTGGCAAAGTATGTGTACAGGACACATGAAACATGAATTTCTCATTCACCACTAAAAACTAATTTTAATGAAGCTAAGTTAATTTATAAATACTAGATTTTTATCTTCAAGAAATTATATTTATATGGTATCTATCTAGCCAATTCTACTCCTACAGTAACCGCTGCTTTATTAACAAACATTTCATTTTAATCTTTCTGAGCCTCTTTCAATGACTGCAGAGAGACTTACTCAGCAGAAAACAGACATGAGTTTCTGCATGAAAGCAGATTATTTAGCAAGACGTGCAACTTATCAGCAAAACCATGGAAACAAATTAATGTGTGTTGCTGACAAAGAGATAAGTTACAGACAGAACTTCATTATAAGATTGCACTTCATTATTTCCAGTTGGTAATCAGAAGCTCTGAAGTTTTATTTTCATTGTGGTTTTGGGTTGGTCTTTTTTTTGTCTTGCTTGTGGGTTTTTTTGGTGGTTTTTTTTGTTTCATTGTGGCTTTTTTACAGTTTATTATGCTTTTAATTGTAATCTGTCTGGTAATATGATGCTTTTTGGGCAATACCCCTAGCAAAGCCTACTCTTACAAGTTTTAAAGTGAAAATTTCATATCAAACCCAGATGGGTTTTATGACATGCTCATTATAGAAACATACCACAGAACTCCACAAGGATTTCCCTTTCAGATCAAGCATCATTGCTGAGTGAAACAGCTCATTTTCCTGCATATATGGGACTTACAGAATTAACTATTTACACAGCATACCTAAGGACCGAGCCAGATTTCCAAGTAGATAACTGTCAGTTTTACACCCAGGTAGCATGGGAAAAAAATTGCCATACAAGATCATCTTCAGGTCTGAAACAAAAAAAAGCAGTTTTGAAAACTAAATACAAGTTGAGAGCAAGGTGAAAAAAATACAGTGTTTACAAGGAAAGGAATGGTTGAAGAGAAGGCAATAGAAGGAGAGGAATGGAGGAGGTAAACTGGTCACTGGGAGAGGCAGAGGGAAGGAACAGGTAGTATAAAGTAAGAGAAATCACGTCCATCTATAAACCTTGCTGATGTCCCCAGCACATCCTCACATAGCCTGCATTATATATTCAATGACTATGATTTGACATACATGGCAGATGAATTAAGAGAACTTAGACAAAGCACAACAAATACAAACCAATCTTTCAAATGTTCATGTTCACAAAAAGATGGCCAAATACAGGAAGATTCAATGTCGTATTTATTGTTTCGCTTGACCAAATATTTGTCTGTCTATGTGCTTTTCTTCATGCCCACATTCTGAACTGCACATAAGCTCCTACAACCATTCTGTCAGATAGGCAGCTCTCCCCAGTCCTGCAAAACTAGCAGCTGAGGGGCCGATGACTTTCCCTTTTCAACACGAGAAAGCAGAACCCTGACACCCCAGCGCAGAGCAATCCTGCTGGCCCCTCACATACCAGAGCGCAATGAGTCGAAAGCACTCCTGTTAGTCAGCAACCCAAATGGATAGTATCTGCAAGGTGAAGACAGAAGCATGGCAGGCTTGAGGAGAGTACTACCATTCAACCCAGGAAAGTGGTTTGCAAACTGCAGGATGAAGCTTGTGTTTCCCAAGGTCACTTGACCATGGCTACTTGTAACCTTATACCACAGTGATTTATAAGAGGAGAATGCATGAGATTTCTAGACAGGTTTCTATACATGGGGTGACCTTGAAGTTATGTTAACAGGGCTTATTTAGTGCTGCTCAAGGGGGTTCAGCGATTAACAGCATTATCTCTTTGGTATACCACTGCACTCAGGTTCAGACGGGACCAAAACAGCAACTCAACTGCACTGTCCTGCCTTGATAAGCACTTAATTTTAAGCCACCTGAATACCGAATGGTGGACTTTTTCCCTTGCCCAAGGAAAAGATAATTTCCAGACAGATATTTACTGTATATCTGATATGATATATTATTAACATTATTATTTTATTTCAGAGAGATTTTTTTCCCTTTTCAGCTCTTACCTTCCAATCAAGCTTTAATATATTACTGTGACATGCTAAAATCTGCCAATGTATTACTGTCTGTAATCCTCCAAATGTATGATTTGGAAAAAAGAAAAAAAAAAAAAAGAAGAAAAAGAAGACAACAAAGAAATCACACTCATATAACTTACTGATCAGATAATAAAAATATGGCTCTGGGAGCTTTTTCAAAGCAGACTAAGTAATCTGCCTTCAAAACCTGTGCAAGTACATGTGCTCCAGAAATAATACAACTTACTCAGCCCTTACTCTTAGCTGTTTCCTCCATCACAAACCACTTTTGAACTATTAAAGTTCCATTGCCTTAATAGTTTTATCAATTTAAACTCAGCAGCTCCCAGTATACTCTGCAATTTACACATAACTTTAGCTGCAGTGCTGTCCAGATCCCAAAGCCTACAGCTACCTAACCACTGAAATGCTAATTTTGGTCTGTGGTATCACTGAATCCCTGGGATTTATCTAGCCCCTAACAGACATGAGGGAAAGTCTTATTCTTATTCTTGTTTATTAATACTATTATTACTTATTATCCCCATCCACCATGAGGGCCTAAGACATAACTAAAAAAATCAGCTCCTGTGAGCCGCACTGAATGATGACACTGAGCCATATCAGACAGGAATGGTTTCTTAACTATGTACAATGACCACATTTGCAGTATTGTGTCCAGTTCTGGTTTCCCCAGTTCAAAAGGGGCAGGGTAATATCAGAGAGTCCAACGCAGAGCTACAAAGATGATGAAAGGACTGGAACATCCCTCTTATGAGGAAAGGCTGAGAGCCCTGGGGCTGTTTAGCCTGGAGAAGACTGAGAGGGGATCTTATGAATGTTTACAAATATCTGAAGGGTGGGGGTCCAGGAGAAGGGGCCAGTCTCTTTTCAGTGGTGCCCTGTGATGGGATGAGAGGTAACAGCAGCAAGGTGAAACACAGGAATTTCCACCTCAACATGAGGAAAAACTTCTTCCCCTGTGAGAGTGAAAGAGACTGGAACAGGCTGCCCAGAGAGGTTGTGGAGTCTCCTGCTCTGGAGACTTTCCAGACCTGCCTGGATCTGTTCCTGTGTGGCCTGCCCTGGGTGTTCCTGCTCTGGAGGAGGAGCTGGACTCGATCTCCAGAGTCCCTTCCAACCCCTACCATTCCATGATGATTCAATTTTCCATAGCAGTCTAGATCTGCTGAGAAGTCAGCTATTTCCCACACCCCCCCCGGATTTTGTCAGATTGCCACTCTTTGGTAAGTGTCCCTATGATCCCACAGGACTTCTCGGGGTTTTTTTGGAAAACTTCTTACACCTGCATGAAGGAACACACTGGTGCAAGAAAAGGCCATGCTTCCTGGTTTGGATCTGTTGCCTTTCATATGTGTATCTCGCATTTACATTGTGAATACATCTTCGAGATGAGAAAGTCATTTAACTCTCACAAGCTGAAGTCATTTTGATGTTGTATCCCAGAACAGATTTCCTGCAAATAGCTATGCTTCCAACTCAAAAGCCTCTTGCTCTGTTTTCCTGGGATAGTTATATTTCCTGTTTAATTGTGGTTTTATCTTAAAACAACCAAAGATGCATTATGCAAATAAGTCCTTTCAAGAATTCACTTTGTGAAACTAAAATAAACTTGAAAGTTTATTGCCTTGCAAATTATTCGTTGCAGCCTTTTAAACGACAGGATACAAACTGCATATAACAAGGCAGGAGAAGAGAAGCAGAGTCAAAAATCTGTAATCTATTTTTTAAATCAGAGGGTGTGATGTCATACTTCTGAAAGTCTGCCACCACACACCACTGGGAAGCAATTCTATAAACCTGAAGGAAGCCATGGGACAGCATCAGGGCCACCTGACAGTGGCATATCCACCACGAATAGGTGCAAGCAGACACAGCCTCATGCACCTTTTCTTCTTTCGCAGCTGTCAAAAAGCCACGAAGCTCCACTGTCATTACAATCCATCAGCAAGGAAGCTGCTTCTAGAATTGCTGAAATCCAGACCACGTAATGAAAATCAACACTATTCTCCGTTTTCCTTATCATCTTGAGCACAATTTATCCGTAGGTTTAAGCGCTGCCGTGAAGTCCCGGATCATCCCACCTACACACAGATTCTCTTGTCCACAGCCTCTTTTCTCAGCTGCTGGTTCCTATTACCTCCAGTAGTTCTGCAGTTAAAAGGCGGCTTCTTGGCTGCATCAGAAGTTTTTTGTGTCCTCACAGACCACTACATGGTCCTTCTGTGCACTATCCCAAGACTGCAGAACTGCGAGTTCTGCCGGAAATGGATCTTCTTCTTCTACTCTTTGGCCATTTCCAAAAATCCCATTCCCAGAAGAAATGCTGGAGAAAATTTAGTTCAGCTACAAGATGACCATCCAGGTCTTTCATTGTGTCCTAACAGTGGAAACCATTAATGACTTCACTGTCCACAGCCTGAGGGGATAAGATCTACCAACCTTCACGCTACACACACATACACTTCTAATCCATCAAACTGAGGACATCAGTTTTGTGCAATACTGTCTAACAGGCAGAAATTGTGCTGCATACTGGAGATGCAAGTTACACCAGCTATCAACATCCTCCTTCAACTCTACATCATTATAAATCTGAGCACGAATGCAGCTCTCTGCAGCAGTACAACAGTATCAACAGTTATTCACGCACTAACACACTGAGTTTAGTAACACATTGAGTTTTTCCTCAATTTCTTGCCAAATTTCCTTCATCCCTTTGGATTCCGTGGGAATTTTCATGCAGCATTTGATGGCATTTTTATTAGATCCTTTATATTGATTACTTAGAAAGCATCAAATTTCTACAGAATCAACTTACTTAAAGCAAAAACATTTTCAACATGTTCTGTGTTCTGCCTCCAAGGAACAATGAAAATAGATCATTTGGGGCTCATCCTCACCCTGCATGTCTTTTCTGTTCATTACAGAGAAGTGGCCTCTGCTCTGCCAACAGGCGATGTCAACTTCTGTCTCCTGCTGGGTACATTCTCAAAAGAAAACATTTACAAAAGACCCTGCACTTACCCCATGCTGCCTACTGGGATACAGAACTTAAGATGTGAAGAATTGGAGATTCACCTTTCTTGACCGCTTTGAAGTCACACCAACTGTTCTACCTCCAGAACAAAACACTAAGAAAAAGAAAAATCTCCCTCTTACTAGCCAAGGTTTCCAGTGTACTAATATTGCTGCTCAACTTTTTATGCTTCCTATCCCTCACCCACCTCTACCACTGGGGTCTCAATTTTGTAAGCTGCTTGATAGCTTTTTCAACAGGGAAATTTTTTTAATGATGCATTTATAGCACACTTTCCAGACAATCAGAAACAATAAATGCTAATTAAAAGCAAAGTGATGATGACTGTGATGATAACGAAAAGAAAAGAAAGGAAAAGGGAACTATAGAAAATGACAACAGTTTGGTATTTTTTTATATATAAAAAAATCATACTAGGGGGTGAAGCACTAAGCCAAATTCGTAAATACATCAAAAATGTTACAGAATGAGGAGTGGCCATTTACCAACACAAGAGGCTAAAGTCCAAGTGTATCTATAACATAGCTCAGCATCCACCACTCACTCTTTGAAGAGTGTTCAGTACATCAAACATGGGTTATGAACCACTATATAACTTAAATATTTACCATTTCACTACCACTTCAGAAACGAAACATCACTGTGAAAACCCTTGCAAATCACTGCTATGGTTTCAGTCCTTCCTATATTTTACATCCTCTGCTCAAAATCTGGGGTTTTCCTTCTATTTCTGGAGGAAAAAGAATGGACAGAGAGTCCATCCATTTCTGTTTCACTAGAAAACACCAATTATGAAACCTAAATCCTTCAAATATTTCAGTATCCCTCTCCAAATATCCTCTAGATCTATGATAAAAGACAGATTAAAAACTATTTAACTGTTATGAAAAGCTGAATAATATGTACAGACTATAAAGTTAATTCATTAATACCAGAAGATTTTGTGCTCATTCATCTCAATTTGATATGGTAGAGAAACTTTCCCTAAAAACGATTGTTTCATTCCACCAGCAACAGTCTTTTGTTTCTTATTCACCCTTAGCAATCATCATCCTCTTCATCTTTCTGATTCATAGCTTTGAAAACTGATCTCTCAAAGCAAAATAGGAATTAAAAACATATACAGATTAAACTCTCAAACATACAAGAACTCGTTTTCCATCATTTATATTTGCTTTTCTAACAACATATGAACAGGAAAAAGAGCAGAAGATACGGATCACTTTTAAAACCTAAGAAATCATCCCAACTTATCTGCCAATGCCAAAGACATTTGCTTTTCACTGCGCACTGAGGAAACTGTTGGCTTCTGAAAACAACGATGACTGTACATAACCTGATAGCACTACAATTTTCTTATCCTTTGAGGCAGGTACACTCACCATCACAGCTTCAGAAGACAAAAGCCCGTCTCTGAGTTCTATTCTAATAACAGTCTGAAGAGTGAAATCCATTGCACTCTTACTTGATCACCTATGAATAAGAAAAGGCAAGCAGCTCTAGCTAATACATACGGAAAGTAACACCAAGATGACTGCAAATTCAACTCATTTCTTTACAAGCCTGGGACAGAAGCAATGAAATACGGCAGGCTACCATTAATTAGACTACCTCAGGACAGCAAAAAATATCCTTCTGGCAAAACCTCAGGCTGCAAGAAAGAAATTAATCCTGATCTCAGCAGCCAGTATTTCATGGTATGAAATGCTACAAGTAAATTGTTTTGCACTGCCCTGAAAGGTTTTGCCAGGAAAACACTGAGCATCATGAAGTACACAGAACATGTTATGACCCTTCACTACAATTTACCACCTTCATCCCCTATAATTTGTACTATCGTGCAAGTAGCATTTGGTCTCGTTTCCCACATTGAAAAATACATTTAAGGGCCCAAATCTTGCTACCAGGAGGATATATATATTATCCAGTATCTCTCAAGGGTACAGTTCAGTGGGTACTGCAAAACGGCAGGAGTACTATAGCCTGGAGCTGCTTGTTAGTCTGCAAATAGTTGCCAAGAAAGCGTTTAAAAGATTAAATATCAGGAGAAATAAACCATGCTTTTCAATAAATTGCATTTCAGTGAAACAGTACAACAGGTATTAAAACTCTCCAGAGCAGGGTTAGTAACAGATTTTATGGAAGTGGTCAATTAAGAGGTCAGCAATATCCTAGTCCATTTACACAGGCTTTATGGACAGATCTTGTTTAATGAACCTATCACCTCACATGGCTGGTGAAGTCATAAAATATAAAGATAGCTTTTGAAAAAACAATCTTGCTGGGTTTTGCTTTGCTGGGCCAGCTAACATCAGTGGATCCCTGCCTTTCTTGCATACACCAAGAACCTTCTTCCAAAATTTCAGACAAACTTACCAGAGTCATAAACACAGAAACCACAGTGGTGAGATAGTACACTTGAAGAACAAATCACACATTAAAAAAAACAAAACAAAACAAAACCAACACCAAAAACCAACACTGACTCTTGTAATGCCACCTCCAAAATTGGTGCACCAAGTCCAGTTGGGATGAAGTTCACTTTCTCCACAGCAGCCCGTCTGCTGTTGCGTTGTGGATGTGTGGCCAGCACAGCACTGGTAACACAACAGAGTTTTGGCTATTGCTGAGCAGTGTTGGTGCAGCATCGAGGCCTCCGCTCTTCCTCGCGCTGCCCCTCCGGCAAATAGGCTGAGGTGGGCGAAAGAGCCTGGCAGAGGACGCAGCCAGACAGCTGACCTCGACTCGGCACAGGGATATTCCATGCCACAAAAAGTCTCCAACCAGTTACAGACGCTGCTCAAAGAAATCCAAACCGTCTACAGCCAGAGCCAAAACAACACAAAGCACATCACCAGAGTGGCTAAAAGCATGTTCTAGTACTATATATGGGAGAGGTATCTTTTTTATTTCAGTTACGTTCAGTGGAAGTACGTGAACGAGCAGCTATTCGCTTTTCAAAGAGGAATGCTGCAACATGCTCCAGTCAGATGAAGGTTTAAACCCTTTCTTGGCTCTATCCATATGTAAAGTCCCATTGATCTCCAAATAATAAGCACCAACAAGAAGTGGTATCAGCAGCATATACTTAAATTATCCCCTAAGAACTGGGAATACTTGGTAAATTTAACAGAGTTGCAGCCAGGGACAAAAAAACTTTGCAATACTGAAAGTATGCTGTGAAGCAGAAATGATGCATCCACACCAAATAACCCTTCCTTCTGTGATTCTTACCTGTGCTCTGCCCTTACTACATTTAGGAAATTGAAGCGGTTTAATATAAAACAGTGAAGATGGGAAATTGACCTCAACTCTTAACAAAAAGCCTAGAAGGTTTATGAACCATTACGGTAAAAGCTGAATAAGCTGAGATCCTGAGAAGAAATTGGAGGTGTATTTTAGATATGCATGAAGACGATCAAAAAACCATTTTGCATAGATTGCTATGTGCAAGTAGAGCACTTTGTTTAATCCTACCCAGCTATACAACTTAAATGAAACAAACCTTTAATTTGACTTTCAAAAGCATTGAGCATTTTAGGAGCTGCCTTGAAGTCAGCCAAATAATGTTCCTGGAGGTATTTCAAGATAATTTTTAAAAGCCAACAGTTTCAGTTATTAGAAAACTAGGCTCAGCTGTTTCCTCAGGGGAAATGAGCACAAAAATAAAACTTTTTATGGTCTAGTTGAGTCAAGTAAAATGAAGGGGTTTATTACAGATATTGAAGCAGCTGCTTAAAAGAGGCTACATACAGGAATCTTTGTCTCAAGACCTGAAGTTTCTGCACTCACACACACATATCTCATGGAAGTTCAGCTGTTGTCATCAACAGTTATAATGATGATCTTAATTCCAAAAAAGAGCTGAGCAGAACCATTGTTGGTAGAACATTACAGACGTTATTCTCCAAACGCATGAACTGAACTCGGACTACTCACACACATCAAAATAAACCACAGATGTACTCGTCAGATTAGGGTCCAACTGACCCACAAGTAATAAAAGGAACTGAGCTATCTAAAAGCTCCACTGGATCTCCTCTAAGTGCCTGAACCTACAGAAAATAAAATACATTGAAACAGGGTCTTGCTGGAAGAAAGTGAAGCAGTAAAAAAAAACAATGGAAGAAAACACAGAAACCAAACAAAAAACAAAACAAACAAAAAACAAAACCCCCCCAAAAAAACACACACACACAAAAAGTTTATCCAGTGATTACCCAAAAAGGACTGCTGGTATTTCCTTACCTTGGTATGGTGGAATAACACAGGCTCTTTGGGACACATTAGCAAGAAAATTCTAGAAGTTTAATGAGATTATGTTTTCATCAGCTTCTCCTATATGCCACCAAATAAGGAAACAAAATTTACATGCAAAAATGGGGATATTTGTAAAATACAGAATAGGAATCTACAATTAAATTTGGAATCTCAAGAGGTACATATTTTTGTTAAAGAAATGAATGGTGTATTTTGTATCTTGAAATAAAACTAGCAAATGTTTCGGCACATTATTTAGAAGAACTGAAATCAGGTGCAATCCAAGTTAAATGCCTAAGAAAATTTAAGGCATTTAGAAGCGTGCCAAAGACAACACAAATGTTTGCCTGCTGATCCAAACCTTGAGATTAAAGCAGTTAAGAAAAAAAGATTGTTGTGGAGAAAAATAAGATAGTATGACTAGTTTGTCTGTAGCCTGCATATTTATTAACTATTTGTTTCTAGCTGTTACAATATAACAAACATACAAAAAAAACCCCAACCCCAAACAAGCAACAGCCAAAAAAACCACCACACACCACCAATTTTAGATACCAGTTATTTATTATACTGCCTGAATACAAGGGTACCTGTTTCTTACACAACTGTTTCTTGTTTCCATAGGGATAGGGGTTAAGATTAAAAGCAGCTTCTAGGTCAACGTAGTATCTTTGGTTAAACTGATAAACAGCTGAATAAACTAGTCAAGCTTTTAAACAGAACCTTCCACAATTCAGCAACTTTCAAAGCTGCTTCCAAAGATAAACACAAGTTCAGAAAAACTGCTTAGCATTTATACAGATACTTATCAGTTTGACCACCTTGAAAAGAAATGTTGGCACCTATGGAGCATGAGTTGTTGGTTTCCCTCCTAATGTGCATCTATTTGTCATTTAGCCTATAGAAATCAGCAATTTCATTCCTTTCAACTCAGACATGAGTCATTTGATTCTGTAACTAAATAAAGTAAGATATAATGTACCATGCAACACAGCAGAGGCAAGAAAATGAGTGTGCGCTTTCATTTGCTTCAGCATCGCTCCTGAAGCAAATGGAAGTGAGCTATCATTGCAGAACAGTTTGTACGCCGTGCTACGCCAGGCTTCACAACTGCCATTCCCAGTGACTAATTCAGAAACAACACTTTAAGTAGCTGAAGGTCTTAGAGTGAAATGATCATTTTTAAGAATGTAACTTCCTTCTTACACACCACTCATACACTTTTATCAGTGTGGAACAGCAGTCATCCAATAGTCTGACAGGTTAAACCACACTGAACCTCTTCCAGAAGCAGTTCCAAATTTAGCAGTGCCTTCTGTTTCCTGCTTCAACATCAAGAACTAGAAGTGTGCAGGGAAGCCAGGGTAAGCAGAGGGGTACACAGGTGACGAACCCATTCTTCTGCAGGGAGGCGACACACGTGAGTGCAAATACCCTGTGCCGAAGAGGTATCCTTGGAATCCGTTTATGCCAAAAGGTGGCAGCAGTGTAGTGTAGAGGTATACAAGCTAAGATAAAAACTGGAAGGTGTTTAGATACCTTGCCATACACCTCATCTTAAGTAATTATCAGCAATGACAAGTAGGACAAAGTCCCTAAGGAATTAATGTGGCATTAAAGCATTAATATGGCTCCCCACTCCCCCAAGCTAGTATGCAAAAAGGTCCCCTAGCATTTCAGAATTCCTTTCAAGTTTCCAGCTGCATTAAAGTTTGCATTTGCACCTTCTGAATGTGCAATAGGAGACCAGGGACCGGACTGAATGCTAAGGATGTCTCTGTCCAAAAGAACCGGTCAAATGGTTCCATTCTAACTGAGAAGTGGAGTTTGTACCATCCTCATTTTCCATTCATAACTGCCTACGTTACATCTCAATATTAAAAGCCTTCTAGACAGAATACCTGAGACTGAATACACAAGAAAGCAGCAATACATTTTCTACCCAACTCATTGATAAGGTATAGTGTGTATGGACGCTGTTTATCATCTTTGTTTTTCCCTGAAATATGATAATTTGTCTGATCATGCAAAAAGTTGGGTTCCTCTTCAGCAAACACAGATAAATATATACATTTAGTGCAAATACCCTCTTCAAGTCCATGCCCACGATGTTATGGTGGGGACTTGCAGAAACCAGCAGATAAGGTACTACAAAGTACTTCTGAGTTAAAGACAACAGCTCAACAGGGAATCCAGAGCACTACTGTAATCCTCCCATCCTAAATGTGAAACACAATGTCATCCAAACCAAAAGGGTTGCAGGCAGAGTATCATAAAACCAAACTGAAATTGGAGATTATAAACTCCAGATGTAGCACTAACAGTAGGAACAGAAAGTAGGAACAGAAATATAGGGAAATGCAGAATAAAGCAAGATAGAAAGACTTGCAGACAATTTATGATCTGAAGATAAATGCATAAAAATGACAAAATGGGACTGAAATGGAAGAAAGAGCCTGAGAATTAATGCACAGCAGAATCTATGAAAGTGACATTAACATTATTCGAAAGATTTTGGAGTATCTATCTCAAAGACAATAAAATTCACAATTGTGACCTACTTACATGAATGCCACCTTTCAGTGTTTTTCTTACAAAATTTTACTTACACATAAAATATATTGAAAACTGAGCATACTGAAGAATTTAGCAATAGACAAAACCCCAGGTGAGTTTTACAGTGTTTTACAGTGACAATGACATATCATAACTTGATTACCAACAATTTTAGCGACACTGTGGATTATCTCTACATTATAATACAATGTGCTTGAGTAACTGCAAATTCCCAGATAGAATCGACTTTCCTCTAACCATTTTAAGCTGCCACACAGTGAAGTATTAAGCACAGAAAACAGATGTATAAGTAACTGTTCATTCATCAATTTTATGTTACCACAGTTTATTTAAAAGACCTTTAATCAATTAAGAGAAATCCTAATTAAAAAAAGCTTTCTCTTTCTCTGTAGTATACGGATGTTTATTCAAACTTGAAGTCTCTCTTCTAGAGCTTCAGAGGGCTTTTTGGAAGCAGCAGTTTGTTTCTTCCCAAATAAATATTCCAAATTAAGGCAGTAATTTTTATCGATCTGCCTAATTGTTCTAACTGCTGTTTACCATTAAGCATAATCCCCCACAATGAATTAGCCTGGCCTGTGAAGAGAGCGACTCAAAGGTTGGCATGCAACTGATTTGTATCGAGCACTTCTAAAATCCTATGACATATTTTAAAAGAACCGTATCTGATTTTCAAATGAACAGCCTTCTCATGACTTCTCAAATCTGATGGGGTTAATAACTCAACTCTTAGAAAGTGTTTTTCAGAAGAAATTGGTGCATGCTGTCCTCAAAGCTTGAATCCAACTGAAAATCTTTAGACCCCTTTTGACTTTATGCTTCTGGATCAACTTTAAGCTTCTGCATCAAGCACACAACACACTCATGTAGCTTTAGTTGCTGTAAGTAGCATCAGTCACTCAAAAATCACATCAGTTAGAAAGCATCACAGGTATCTTAGCCCAGATCTGCAGATGTGCAAAGGAATAAACCTTCATGTTTATGTCGAATTGTAGGCGGCAGTGCATTTTGGAATGGACGGGATTACTCTTGACAATGCAGTCATTGCTGTTATATGTAATTTAAGATTGCCATTATTAGTCAACTTGATTGCTCTGAGTAATCCCATCTGACCTATTTAAGAGTAAAAGAAACATGATAAAATACAAAAAGATTTTTCAAATATTCCCCTTGGGTTTTTTGCTCACTTCCTGATGCTCACTTTTCCACTAATGTGTTTGATTAAAAGCATTTCCTTCCGTGACAGGAACATGGGAATTTGAAAAAATACCGTCAGCACTGAAATTCCACCTACAGCTGCCAGTACAGAGCAGACCCCAGTTTCCTATAGGGCCCCTTACCTGAACAGGCAATGGGACAACTACTGAACAGCACGTGAAGAATGGAGAAGAGCAGAAAAGGTCCTGACCCAACCACATCAATAAAGAACAGTGATGTGGAGATCTGATCAATCGCACTTCACTGTAGCTTTGGCAGCCTACAGCAGTTACTAAGTTAATTTCATGTATTCTGCACTCCCGGACTGTAAAGTCACGCACATGCCACATGACTGATGACATTTTTTCCCCCACTGTATTTAGGCTTTAGAGTCCCACAGTAAGCTGCAATAGCTATTCATCTTCACCTTCTTAAAGCACCCATTGGTGAGGAGACTGATCAGCTATTGGATTCCAAGTGACGATCCTTCCTGCCATGAGAATCACAGGGAGCTGCCACCACCAAGTGAATCAACTGACTAATTTATAAGTACTTCTCTTACCACAGTTCTGGACTAAGCACTAATAAATTCATAGACAGACTTCTTCCAGTGTCCAGGCTGCGAGTATGCTCTCCACACGGCAATCTAGGCACGTTTTATGACTGCAAAAATACACAGTATACGTGGTAATGTATAAAAAGGAACTTTTCCCCCACACAGTGGATGGAGCTCATGCCCTGTGGGTTTTTTCATTGCATCCAGGACCCTACCCATAAATACAGATCTCTTCTGCATGTTAACTCGTTCAACATACCATTTCCAACCACTGCAGTTCAAGCAAATCCCTCAAGCAAATGGATAATAAATGGTTCTCTCAAAACCATTTACAGAAGAATGTTAATACTATATATTTAAGCCTCATTTAATACACTGAAATGTAAACAAGATGACTTACTGGATGGCAACAGAATGCTAAGTTCCTTGCTTCAGTAAAGTCCATTCAGGATGTGCAAGCATACAAGACAAGAAAAATTAATTCAAAGAGCTCACTGCCATCCTATTGATAACAAATGGAAAGATCTCAACGGTTACTTTTATTCTTGAGATACAGAGAAATGTGGAGCAAAAGAAGCAGTGTTTCCAAGTAAGTATAAGCACAAATTAAAGATAAGATGGTGCCCAGGTGGACACAAAGAAAGCCTACCTATCTGGCAATACCTGTAAGTACCTTTAGCAAGAAGTCCAAGGGCCTTTAAGTTTACCCAAAGTACCTGGTTTCTGCCGTGTGTCCTTATCCCCACACTCAGGCATAACAGTGAAAAAAAAAACACCCTGAATCATTCTCTCCAAAGGTCCAGTACTAATTTAGCTTATGGTAGCTGTAGCTATAGCTCCAGCATCAGGCTAGCTTGATGATAAATTAAGTCGAGCAACATAAAAACAAAGTGTTTGTTCTTATGCTTACTCGGTGTCAGTCTGGCAGGCTTAGTCTTATAACAACAAGACACCTATGACACAGGAGGGGACAGAACCACATACCTATGACACAGGAGGGGAACACAAGAACATTTTAAATGGTTAATAAAGGGGAGGGCACATTAGCCTGCTTATCCTTCCCATGGGATTAAACTGTCATTTAAAAGTGACAGTTTATATGGCTCAGTGTTGTACTGCTATGACATTTAGTCCACTTGAGCACTGGATGTTGAGCAAACAAGATTCGCAGGGCAACCTGCTCTCCACTTCTGCTAATTGCTTTCTTCCATTATGTAAAATATTGAGTAAGAGCTCTTCTACTGATAGACTCAGTGCTGCACCAGTACTCATCTGAGGGTAACTAAGTATGTAATTTATATGATAGATCCATGTGGTATCAGTAGGTAATTCCAGAGGCACGACAGATGTTGGAAGACATCTCTAGTTATCATGAAATTCCAGCTGGCTGCTCAATGGAAATAAGCCTGTTTCTTTTGCTACAAAGACGCTCATGGGCACACTGCTTAAAAGAAACACAGAGTAGTAATTATGATATTGAGATCTTTTGCAGAGTGTTCATGTGGGGAACAGAACCTCACAAGGGGCCTTGCAAAGGCATCATCAGTTGGATGAGGTAAGACCGCCTGAGGTATGTTCAGATATTGTCTTGCTGAATTCTTACAATCCAGTTGGCCTGTGGTCCAACAGGCGCATTCCAGCATCTAAAGGACCCTTGCTCTTAGTATCTACAAAACATCTCCAAATTACCATAACTGATCTTTATGACCATTCCTGCATCTCCAAGAACACTTTCTAGTGGCTATTTAAAAGAATCTGGGTACAGGATGTCAGTTTCTACAGCAAGAAACACATACGGGAGTTCCTGAGACTGCCACATGCTCTGCCCAAAAAGTTATCACCACATAATTACAAAATGCAACTTTAAAGAGAATTACCAGGGTGATTATGTTATAAAATCCTTTTTTTCTTCTTGAATGCAGAATATGGATAGGAAGCCTTCTCTGGCTTTTGGGGTTTGTTTGATTTGTAGGTTTGTTTTTTTTTTCAGAAGTGTGCATCACACACTCTTTTTGACACAGCTTAGAAGATTTTCTGTGCCTCTAAAAATATCAGTCTCAGAAGAGTAAACCTAAATATATCCAGGCCCAGTCCAGAAGAGTACAAATGAAAGCACTGCATACAGGAGTCTGAGCTGACCACTTCTCATCCAGCTGCCTTATGACTTAGTAGCTGTATCTGTCCCTATCTGAATAACAGCAAGGTATATTCTACAGATAAATGTTATAATTTTCCTCTTTTATGGTTTTCAGTCTCATATTCTACAAAAAAAAAAAAAAAAAGAAACGAAACAATACCTGCTTGTCTTCGGGCAGTCACAATCACCTCTATAATTCTATAAATATCCTCTGCACAATAACTCATGGCGTATATAAAAGCAATGACAAGGTCACTTACTATGAACAATTCATGATCAGTTACCCTGGCAACAGAAATGTGTGGCAACAAGGGAAAAAGGCACAGTAAAAAATTATAGGATGTTTCTATTATGTAAGTGACTCCTGTGATTTCTCCAGAAGGGTTTACCTAAAAAGTCTCAGACCCAGATGTTTCTCAGCTTCTCCAGTATCACACTAGAAGGAAATTCACTTGTTTCAGTGCTTACTCTAAACTGATACTCACATAAGTGAAAAGAAAACCAAACTTATGACTAGTAAGAGATTTATTTCTATTTTAAACAATTTTGTCTAAAAATCCAGAATAATTTTGATCCATCTCTGTGGGCAAGTGTCAACTTAGGAGTTAGAATTCCTAGTTAGCATTCACTGCTAGTTAATGTCATATACGGTTCACTCTCCATTCATATTTCCTATTTGGTCATCTTTTGATTAAAAATCAATCACCAATTTGCATGTCACAATGGTTTTCAAGTTTTAAATAGGCCTTGTGCAATTAATGCATTACTTTAGACCTCAAAAATTTACTTTCTGACTGGAGGCTCCGCAGAAGCAAGAGTCTTCTGAAAAGCCCAGGGTGCTGCACTGCCTTGGCCACTCTGAATCCATCTCTAAAGATGACGTGAGCTCTCACAGCAGAGGTTTTATCACAAAGGTAGGAAGTCAGTATTTCATTCATCAAAACTCAATCTTGGCAAGTACTTAACCAGCACTAACCATGCTTCTTCTGAATGATATAATTAAACCAGTTTCCATAGCAAGTACACATGCTTCTTGCTGTATCAGAATGGGAATGGTGATCTTGGAAATGCTTAGTTGCTTCAAGTCTATGTAGAGAAAAATAAATGCCAAGATAACCAGAGCCCAATCCCATCCTTCACTGCAGAAAGTTTTGCAGTACCACAGAAATGAGAAGCAGCAATAAAGTAGCAGCAAACTCAGAATCCACAGATGAGTCACTGTTAGAGTGCTGTAAAATTCCCTCTTCCGTATTTGAGAAAAGATAATCATGAATCCATCACTAGCATACATAAAGCACCACGGTCCTTGCAAATGGTGAATAAAGAGTTTTCAGCCCCTGTCAACCAGTACTTTTTCATGGTGCCCCTCTCCAGCTGCCTCCAAGTCAACTATCATACTGAAATGTGACTTTGCAAACAAATGGGAAAGAAGAATTTTGCTACTATTGCTTCTCAATGGCTTCTCAGCAATTTTACAGATGCCATTAGAGTAACGTGTTTCTAAGCACTGTTCCTCACATTTGATCAGAGATCTATAAACAGTGTAGTAGGAGAGCTCTCTATATGGGGTCAATTTAAGGAAAGATGACCAAAGAAAAGGAAAAAGTGACAAAGCAAAAATGCTGAAAGAGAAAATAGCTATACGCACAGAGGTTAAGCTATTTGAGGTCCTGGAACACAGAGGATAGGACCCAGGCAACACAAAATACGTATAGCAAGAGGTAACCACAACTTTCACCATTCCAAAATGAAATGAAACAAAATCAGATGTGTTGCTAAGGACAGAAAAAGCATAATGAATCACACCTCGCAAAAAGAGAAATGCAGCAAAACTAGAAATGGCTTCATGTTTATTTTTTTCCTGCTTGTTTAACTTGGAATGATTAGACTAACGTTCAGAAAAACCGAAAACACAGAAATTGTTACTTCAAATCCAAAACAAATGTTAAATGATTTACTGTTACCACAGCATTAAATCATTAAATGACACTATTAAAGCTGCATCAGTTATGCTAAATGATGCTAGTGTTAATTAAATTATGAGAGCATGCATAATGAGATGTAGCAAAAAAAGTAAAACTATTTGGGATGAAACTCCTAAATGAGAGCACAGTCTCAGCGTTTGCTTTTTTTGAAGTACGTTTACACTGAAGATCCACATCAGAAATAGAAAGCAACTATTTTGATCATTTCCTAACTAATACTCAATTTGAAAACAGATGCTTTGTGACAGAACTGCCTCTACAATTTCCAGACAGGTTTTACAGCTTAAAGACAGAACAAAACATAAAGAGAACTGAAAAACAAAAGGCAAAGGCAGTAACTGAATCCCTAGACATACACTAACCATCTGAGCTACTGTGCTATTCTCAAAATTGTTCTGTTTCCAAGAGCTCATACAACCATCAACCTTGTCCAAATCAAGAATGCTAGGGCAACATTAATTTAAACTTTTCAACAGCAAATTCCACTCCCCTCCTTGTTCTGCACAATGTTCCTGAATGTCATAATTAACAAGATCAGTAAGATTTTTTTATTTTATGATCTTCATAAAGTGTGAAACTGCCCAAGTAATATAACTGCTTTGTTGATCCTTTGTATTTCAAATAGAAGGGATATGTCTCTGAAAAAAAAAGCTGCCAAAAAAATTCTACAGTAATCTAAAAACCTCTGCAGCTAGAAGGAAAAGGAAAAAACTCCTTTAAAATTAGTACTTATTAAATTTTAAGTCAGTGTCACGGTTAGGAAAGGACTGACTTGATTCTCAAACTCCTGAGCTGGAAAGACTGGAACTATTAGTTCTTCGTATTTCAATTTGCAAGATTTGCTAACTCTCTGTAACTCCTGTCAGGGATGCCAGACTTCCACATCAGAACAGGAAATTCCTAAAAATAGGCTTGTTTTCACAGAAGACACATCAAGAGGGGAGAAAAGTCTTCAAACAGGCTGCTAGGCTCCTTTTTTTTTTTTTCTTATTATTATTCTCCTAAAATGCTCCTTTGACAGTATATAATTACAAGCACTTGATGTCTAGACCATGTCTGGCCCTTTTGAGTATCTATAGCAAAACCAAAGAGCAAGCCCATGAAATTTGAAAGTTACATTCTACATCCTTTACCAAATTTAAATCATCAGAAAAAAAACTATCAGACCTGTTCAGTGAGAAGATTATCAAAAATAGCTTTGGTCTTCAGCTGCGGAAGGAGATGGGAGTTTCATCTCCCTCTATTTCAGGATTTTTTTAACCATCTAGTGCTTCATCAAGTATCTATAAATGCAAATTCTCTTCTGTTCTTTCCAAACTATTTAATAGCAGATAAAAGTTACTTAGATACCATAAACTGCATTTTCTCTGTCAAGAAAAGGAAAAAACAACCAACAAAAAACAAAGAACACAAGTTTTCAATTATTTACTACCCTTGGAAAAGGAAGCAGAAACTAATATATATTTTATTCCATATCTATTTTTTCTTCTATTAAACAATGCTTCTGAAATAATCCCCCATCAAAGTGAACCCAAAGTACTGCAGTCAACAAACAAAATCAGTCTCTCTCTCCTGTTTTCTCAAGTGTTTTAAATGTCAGCCCTGGGTCCATAATTACCAGTGAATTCTACAGAACAAGAAAGGTTCAGTTTTGCTTTTATGTATCAATGCACATAGGCCTGAAGTACATTATAGATACTGCCTTCAAAATTTTGAACCATGTAAGGAACATCTAAATCTTTCTTCTTTTGTCTTCAAAATACTGGGGAAATGTTTTCCATAGACACTTGTCTTTGTCATGCTAAAAAGGCATCCTGGTCAATAGGTTCTTGCAGTGCAAGGTATTTGCAGCATTACAGCAGACTTCACACTGATATAAAGCCACACTGAAAACATATCACAAAACACGCAATCATCTGTCACTATAAGTTATCCAATTGTAACTACAGGGGGTATTTTTAAGCAGTGAGAATGTAATTGCCTCCTTGGAATTCTGCCAAGACACTGGAGCTAATTATTTTTTAAGGATGAATTTAGTACTTGCATGAAAGCTGATGGATCAATAGCAAAAGAAGATGAAGTCAGTTTATTCACAGACTAGGTACGGTGCTGGCTGGGGTGATGCAAAGTTCCCTGCTGTGCCCTGACAATATCCCATTCTCCTAAAATTAGAGGGGGATACGCATTAGAGAGAGGCTGTTCAACAGCCTCAGCTTTTAACAGAAACTACCAGCAATGAGCTTGAGCACATGTACCTATCTGCCCAGATCCAAGCAGTGACCAAACTACTCTCTTCTGGCCAGAAGCTACTGCCTCATCCTGCCAGAATTCATACTGGCCACTCACATTCTTAACATGAATAGTAGATTAAAAAGAGAATATTGAATTTAATATCTCTGAACTACTCATTTAGTGCTAAGGATGGTGCTAATATTATGTCAAATAGACTGAACTAGCCTGTACTGTTACTGATCAAGATGTAAAAACAGTTTCTAAGATTTCTCTGTTGGCTGCTAAATGCTTTAAAAGACTGAGTATCAGAAGGAAAAATTAAATCTACTCTCCGTTGAGTAACATTATGGCCCAAAAATATACGTGGTGCGTGGGGTGCACCTACCTTTTTTATCATGATTTACTGACTGTTCCACGAGAGTCACAGTGACACTATTAAACAGTAAAACTAAAACACTTAGTAAAATACTTAGCAAAACTAAAAGGAGACAAACAAGCAGCAAAAAAAAAAATTCTGTATAAAAATAAACCCAAACAAAACTTTAAAATACAAGTATGTGGCATATGCATACACACTCCATCAGATACTGGATGCACGGTCAGCACAGGGCAGATAAACAAAACCAAAAGCAACATTTTAAGATGCTGAAAAAAAAATGTTTTGATGTTTTAATTATAGATTGAGAAAGCTTTTTGGTTTGAAAAAAAACTTTTAAGCGTTTTAAAGAAAATATACAGCATATAAGTGAAATGTTTACAAATAAAAATATTCTCTGAATTATTAAGTTATAGGAAAATAATCAGAACAGGTTTTTCCTGTTATAGAAATAACATGAACAGAAAGACCTTCTAATCCAAATCAAGGAGAAAAGACAAAAATAACAGACGCTAAATATCAGACCAGCCTTGCATGCTTTGTTCTAAAATGCAATGTTACAATTCTTCTACACTGGAACCAAGAAGAGAACCTAGGAAGTGACATTGAATAAAATAAAACTGACTGTACAAAGCAGAACCATATGGACAACAAACATTGTGATTAACAAGGTTTAAATTCAGTATCTTTACGGTCACTGCACAGACCTCAACTGCTCAAAGACAAGCATAAATAAGTGACAGCATTCTTCATCCACTGTGAAGAAAATCAGCAAGATGGAACCATGAAACAAATTTTGCAAGTGGCTAATGTAACTAGACAGCAGCCAAATATTAACAGTTATGACTCCTGCCTTGGATGGCATTTCTGGATGGAAATTAGAGGCAATATAGCCAAACACATTACTGATGTAGCACTTCCCTCCTGCAGCTTGTGCTTGAGATTCATGCCTGCCATGCAGGGCTCAGGGATCTATTTCTAGAACCTTCAAAAACAGCTGTGGAACTTCACAATTACTTCCCCTACAAGATAAGGGAATTGGTAACATTTGCTTGCTCTGTGAAAACCATGTTTTGTCACTAGTTAGAAGAGAGAATTCAGAGACTCCGGATGGAGTTTTTCCTCTCTCAGGCAGTGACAAAGCAGACAGAAAAGCGTCACAGTGCTCTTTCCTCATTACTTCTGGGCCTGGGACAAAGTGCTGCCAAGTTTCCAGATAACTACCAACAAACCATTGCCCTCTGGTTTTCATTTTCTCTGGATTCAACCGCTGCCCTTTCTCCTGCACCACCGTCTTTGCATTGACAAGATATGGTCTGAGCACCATGGCAGAAATGGCAATGGACCTAAGCTGGATTAACTTGGTACCCATTTCTTACCCAGTTACAGAGAATTAATCATGCAAGAGTGGAAGAGCTGGAGGTCAGCCCTCCGTTCCTTTCACAGCCTCTTAACCCTGGCACTAACATTTTCTACCAGGGCAGACAGCGCTGTTCTCCCATCACAATGCTGAAAACACCACTGTATCCATGTAGTGTAGGATGGCAACAAAGTATAATTATCCAGTTTTGATATTCAATAGCAAAAGGGGGGGGAAAGGGGGAGCAGTAAAATTCCCATTTTCATCCTACAAAACAATTCAACATAGTCATTGTAGAATCTGTCTGAGATTTTCTTCCAGATTTTATTTCTGATGTGTTTTACGGCTTGCAGTCACGGATAGATCAGTCTTTTATGTGACCTGTGCACCCAATTACAGATCCACAAAGCCCAAGAGCCAGTGCAGATGAACATGCAAGAGAGAAAAGTGCTCACCACTGTCATTTGGCAAGCTGTGCTCCCCTGCCCTGCTACCAAAAGCAGGGCACAGTCGCAGAAGAAAGCTGAGCTAAGGGCACAAACACTTCACACGATACCGCACACCCAATGGAACTGTGTGTCTGCATCATGGAGAGGAACAGGGTGTCCTCGGGAGCTCTTCCTAAGCTCTGCCTTCCGAATAGGCTCAGGACAAAACACACCACAGGGAAGAAAAACTGAGAACACAGCCCAGCTGTGTAATGCTCCATAGATGCCTTCAAAGAGCATAGAGAAACCTGATGAATCTGCTGAAGTTGTTCAAGAGCTAAACAAATTATTCTAGAAAGCTCAAATTAATTCAGAATCAAAATAAAAAAGGCCAGATTTAACCACTGTAAGCTTGTTCTTCTCTTTCTGGACTGCAGCTTTGAGAATCTTCAATATAAACCTGAGCAGCCACAGCTAATCAAGGTTCATTTACTGTATGCTACATGTAATACCAAAACCAAAATGGAATGGACCAGTCTTTCCTAACAGACAGGTTGTCCATGCATTGCAGCCTCACGTTAATATTCAAACGGCACCAATGCTTCCACTAGCAACTGCTGCCCAACCTGTACTACCCAGTAGCTTTTTAAAGCAGGTCAAGATATAGCAATGCTCTAGACTAATTTTTCCTTATTTTTCTTCTCATAAAAAGCTTTGTCCAGTACTGCTGAAGTTAACAGGCAATAGAAACAGGATCAAGATGAATATGCATCTCTAAGACTAGGAGAAACAGAAGAGAAGTAAGTCTTGAACAAAGACAAGAACTCACAGATGTTCCATTTAGTTCACTTTGAAAAGTGATAATTTACATTTCCTTTCTAAAGAAAACATCTGTGGCAAAGGTTTAAATTTCCTTCTCTCTTTTGATTTGAATTCACTCTCCTTTTCTTAAATGTCCTCTATACAGACCAAACAATACACATTTTTTTTCCACTCACAGCTAATAATGACAAACCAAAATTCTTCAGCAATACTGTATCATTAGAAGTAATTTATATAACGGCCACAGATGATCGAGTCACAAAGGAATTATGAAATGTTGAAAACCACGAACATCTATTAAGCAGTGCACAGCTTTTCGATGCCTCCCTCCCCAACTTACATATGATAGCAATTTTTGAAGGCTGAAATCAGACCGCCCTCCTGCTCAGCTAACTCATTACTAATGGCAGATGAGAGGAAAGAAAGCAAGCATGTGCAATTGTAGCATGCACACTGTCACTCCCAACTTCAGAGATACAGGTGAGATTAAGAAACAAAAGGTACTGAAACTCCCTTTCCAATCTTCTAGTGACAAGGGCTTTTAATAATATCATCTTTCTACATACAGATTATATACACAAATATATAGGTATTTCTGTTAAAGTGGGTGTCATATATTTGTCTACTGAATTCCCTTTCTGAACACCTACAGAGACACTCCCACAGTCTCACATTCTCCAATTCCCCCCCGCAGTGACAGCGGATAAAGATTCACTGAGGCTTTCACAACTCTACTGGCTTCCAAAACCCGACTGTACATGAGTATACTGGTTAAAATACTCATCCAATAATTAAGAAATGCGGGTGGAATTCTCCTGTCTGCCCAAGAGACAAAAATAACTAAAAAAGTTCTATCTCTATCCTTCTAGGAAACAGCTCCTAGCTGCAGACTGTATGCTACTCCGGATGAAAATATTTGCCACTTTTCTTTTTACAGCATTCTACTTGGCTAGAAAAAAAAGAAAGCTCTGATCAAGATTCATAGATTCATTGTGAAAGTCAAGACGCATATAGCAGAAAATGCTACTGCCTTAGCAGGCATCAGAGCACCATCTTCTAGTTTTCATGGTTTATTTTGAACAAAACCATCATTCTACACAGATTTATCCTAAGAACACTGACCAAAGCTCTGCTGTACAAGGCATGATCCAAACTCCACGAAGTTACACTTTTTCCAGTACGTCCTGACTTGCCATACAAAATAAAACAAACACGCACTCAAAAAAACCTGACAGTAGCAATCCAAGCTAAACTGGCAAGAACTTCAGCAGGAGGAGGGGAGAGCACCACCTTTACTACCAGGGGCCCGTAGGATTTAGGATCTCTCCGTGGAGAATTACAATGAGAGTTTAACATTTTTCCCCCAGACAAGGTGGGCACAGATCACGCACTTTCCATCCACTCCCTGGATAAATATTCAAACCATTTGGCTACAGTAGAAACAAGGACTGCAAATATCACATGCATTTCTTCCAGGCAGAGAAAAAAGAACACTGCAGAACATTCCGAGAGGTAACAGCTGAGAAAAAAGGCAATTTAGTTATGTTGTATGCACAGAAAATACCACACCAACCCTGCTACCTTAAGATTTACTTAGAAAAATGCCTAGACTTCTGTTCCCATCTGAGCAGAGATGTAACTCACTGGGGCTGGACTGGATGACCCCTAAGGGTCTCTTCCAACCCAAACTACTCTACGATTATACGAGAAAACGTGCACATTCACACACATGTCAAAACATGGCAACTTCTCCCTCTGGAAACATGGAGGACGATTTTAGGCACTGCAGGAGAGTTAAGACAATCCTTATTTTTTAAAATAAAAACTGGAAGCCTGAAACTAAGATGCTTAGAGTCTGTCTGTATCAGAGTTTGGGGACCTAAATATTTTATTGATGCTTTTCCAGGTGTATAAGTCATAGGTCTGCATGAAAAACAGGGATCACTGGAAGAACTCTGGTCTAAATCTAACAGAGGGAAGGAGAAAATGAAGACAAGTTCCACCTATGACAATTTTATAATTAGAATAAACTCAAGACTTACTTGAAACCTACTGTATTCTTAACTAAGCATATGACGGTAGATGCTACAGGTTGTAGCATAGAAAGCACAGTTATTAACTCCAAGCTTGTTTGAAAAGAGAAGGGCTCTGGATCCTTAGCTAGCAAGGCTCCAACCAAAGGTTTGGAGGAAAAAAAAAAAACAAAAACAAAAAAGAAAATTAAAATGTAGAATACAATGTGCTCCACTTACTTATATGCTTAAGAAGCAAATGTTCACTCATCTGAACATCTATTGTTCAGAGTGAAACTGCAAACTAAACTTCAGCTTTGTGAAACGCCAGTATACAGCATTTGCTACTCAAGCAATAAATGCAGTGGGGAGTATGTATAGCACATAATCATTTATGTCACAAATTGGGAGAATCGACCCCCCCTGAGAACTAAATTGTCCTTCATCAGTAAAACACAGGGGGAAATCGTTATAATTTTATACCCACTGCATAACAAACATTTTATTTTATTCTACCCATCAAATTATTTTGTGTATCAGGGCACTCTTTTCAACTCTAAAATTATAGTTACATGCCCTCCAACTGGTGAAAAGTGATCCTTAAGTCAACTGCACTTATGAAACATACATTATTTAGACAAGGAGCCTATTACCGTATGGTGCCAATACATTTCTAATTTGAATATACATTAGCTACAGAAAGTACTTCAAAGCTTAGACGAGGAAAAAAATAATAAAAGAAAAACTCACTCTACTAGGAGAATCAGTTCTGAATCGACTTGACTAACAGTAATGAGGTCCAGTGCCCCTAATATTACATACATTCATCTGTCATCTCAAAATTGATTTTCCTTAAAATACTTGACACCTCTTGTTTTCCACTGTAGTAGTTGCAGGACACAAATATTTTATTCCAAAGAAAATATATCAGGCTTTGTGATCAATTCTCTGTAATCCTATTAATGTGACCTCTATCCTGTAAATGCTTGTATGAAGAAAAAAAAAAAAAAACCTGTCCTTCAGATCCATCTCCTGATAGCTGATAAAATACACTCCTTCACAGAGTAACTCCAATGCAAGCGTAACAGGAAAATTGGGTAGAACATACTTCAGTACATATTTTCCAGTTTGCTAATTACAAGGCTTCCTCTGGGTCTTTGAAAGTACATCATTAGCATTTAAAGATTACTTAACACATTACTTAACTGTGATCTCTCCACTATTTCTTAGGCTATTAGTCTGGAATGTAATCTTTTCTACGCAAAGCAACTCATCAGACATGTTAATCAACAATATGCAACTTAGAACTTATGCACTTATAACTTAGTTACAAGTGTTTAAACCAAAGCACAAATAGGATCAGAACGTACCCGGTACACCATTGCTCTGCCATCTCATTTACTTTCTAAGACAATCCCCTGTAACTGGGCTTGTGGGAGTTGGAGATGTTTGGGTTTTTTTTTCTGTAAGAAACATAAAGACCCTGGAAAGCTTACACATCAAATTATACATCAACCTTATGCAAAAGCATGAAATACAAACTGGTAAAACATCATCTCTGGACTTAATCTGTATCCAAATTATAAAGACATTTTTGATGCACATTTTCTTTTCTTTAGAAAATAATGCCTAAGGATTTGTAAACTCTTAAGCAAGACGCTTATAATGTGGGGGTTTTTTTTTATCTCTAGATTTTCTTGATACAAACGACAAACAAAACGCAAGTGCCTTTCTGCTCAGAGAATCCAATTCCTCCCATTACACTGCCCTACTTTCTTGAACTCTGACAGAGCATCCTGGGTACATCAAACACCAATTTATGCTCATACTCGCTCAGCTCTCACTGGTGTTCACTATTTTAGCTTGGGGAACCCAGGTGAGGTCCCGATTCCATGAAGCACTTTAACACCCCACCCAACCCTAAATGAGGGTCTCAGATTTCTTAGCCACACTGGAAATCACTGCAAAAATAAGTTGTTACTTCCCAGACCAGGGAAGGTAACAGAAGTTAAAGCATTTCTCACACTTCTAAGGAGATTTTCTGTTTTAAAAACTTATAAAATTATGGTCTATGTGCTATATAATCTAAAACATGCTTTTAACACTACTAGTCTATCATTCCGTACAGGATGTCAATGAACTGTCTTTCTTAAGAACCTTAACAATGTACTAAGCAACCAAGTATAAAAAAAAACTAAAATAATTTACAAACACTCTTCCTCAAGCTCTGTATTTCTCTTTTTTCCCCACTCTTGCCTAAAAAGACTGCCTAAGGCTGTTGATCAGCTCTATCTCAAGCAACTGCAACCTAAAAGTGGCTCTTCTTACCAGCAATAGTCTTCCAAGAAGCTCAGTGAAATCACACTAAACTTTTTGAGCTTTACAGAGTTATCTGCTTGCCAAGCCTTCTACCAGCACCCACAGCACTCAAGCTGACTGTTCAGCCCGAGGAAGCAAGTACTGCATCACTTTCAGTTCCCATACTATTCATCTTTCCAAGCTTTGGGGCTACGTTCTTCTTCTTACACATCTTTTGAAGAAGTGATTATTCAGCTGCATTTGCTAGCATTCAGTTTCCAAACAGATCTTTGTTTTTAATTTCAAGCTCTGAATAAGATGGAAAAAAAGTGTTAACATATATGTACGTACGTGTGTGTGTATTTATAACCATCTCTCAGATAAAACACCAGCAGAATTAGATACAGATTTCTGACTTGAATCCAAAGCAAGACGTAGCTGTGATCACGACCTCTCTGCTTCTTTCAGTCACTGAATACACTTTGAAACTCAAGTGAAATGAGATGCAGGGGGAGGTCAAGTCTACTTCTAGAATATCTTCAAAATAGCTTTTCATATGAAAGGTCTTAAAATAAAAACCTAGCACAAAATTTCTCAAAGCTCTGTAGAAGAAACGAAGTATTTATCTGAGGCTAAGTGCCCAGTGAAGCAGGGTTCCTGTGACACAGATTAAAATACTGAGTGCACTGCAAACTCGCCGAGCCCTTAGTCCATCTTCATCAGAACATGGATGGAAACATCAAAACTTCCTCAGAAACATTTAAATCTTCCAAAGAGACAAGTACTAAGCTTTGTAATGTCTCTTTTTTTCTCCTTCTTCTTTAAAGAACAAAACGTCTGAATCTCTACTTATTCCTTACTTTCATCCGAGTATCAACAGCCTTGAAGGAACATCTACCCTTCCACATTGCCCGAATTATTGTCAGTCCAGGACACACGTGCAACAGGACAGCAAAACGTGCAACTGCAAACAGGTACCCATGGCTTTATCTTCGCTCATCGCCAACAAATCAAGCAGTAAAAATCTCAAACATGCCATAATGCTCTAACTACATCTTCCAGGGGGAGAGAGGAAAACTTGACTTTTTTCTAACAATTTCTGATATTTTCACCTAAAGATCCATTCTGTTGCAAGCCTCTTCCTTTGTGTAATATCTAATTCATATTTTGCCCAGAAAACAGAAATTCAAATGCCATTTTTGTACCCAAGAGGGTGACAATTATTTTTTTTTTATGACAGAAGGTGTCACACTAGATGTGTGTTGCGTCTGGTGTGTTGTAACTGCCGGGATGAATTTCGGAGGGCTTGAAAGATAAAAGTGCCTGCTACTGGGAAAACAAGCTCTCACTGCTACCTGGTGATCTCCTTCACTACGAGGGGGAGAGGGGTTGTCACACACAAACCCAAAATGGAACCCAAATTGAGACCCAGCAAGCCCAAAAGAGAATGGATGAGAACAGTGAAAATTTCAAGGCTAATCCGGTTTTCTCTTGTGCCTTTTACAAAGTCCAGCACTTTGATGCCTCAATCAAATATGCCCTTTCTGCCACCACTGTAATACAAATAAGTTTTCCTTTAGTTCCAAAACTTCATTTCCATGAATACAACAAGAGGAAAATGTACAGCACAGACACTGGTATTAAATATTTAACTTTCTACCTTAACAACCTTTCTTTTTTTGTGTTCTTGCTTCTGCTCGAGGCTAAATAGTAAGGCCAACTCATGAGGCAAAGCTAGTATCAGTCTTTATATATTATTCATTCATTTCAGATGTACCAATTCCACCTCTGTCTCTAAAGCCACATGTCACTTCATAACAAAGCTCTTTCACATCAGAAATCTAGAATTCTTATCCTGTTAAGAAACCAGAACTTAAACAAACCTTGGGGGGTTCAGCTGTACATATTGTAAGCTTCCCCCCAACCCCCAGAAGGTGGCCCTTTTAATCTGATTTTAAGGAGGTAAGTGAGAAAATAATAATGATTCATTTTATGCTGTCTTTATAGACCAGTTATGAATTTCTGATAGCAAATTTAACAGTATTCAACACTCTAAAATTGCTCATAATTATTCTTAAAGGAAAAAATACCCCACCTCATTTCTCTGCATCCAGCCTGTAACAGAAGAGATGAACCACTCGGCTCCCTGTCATACATAGTTACAACTGCAAGAGATCACTAGCAAATTACTACTCCCTTAAACAAGACTCCACTAGCTGCACATGATTGCCAGGAATAAAAATAAACTAGTGGCACTTTCAGCACCTCTGTGCAGAGAAGGTTGCTAGAAATCTACTGAAAACAACACTGAAGATCACCCCTAGAAATATTACCAAAAAGTCTATTTTTGCTCTTAAAATATTATGAACACTTCAACTTTGGTTCACTAGGCGTGCATTTCATACCAGCAGCCAGCCTTGACAGGCTTCCCCAGAATTACCAGACAACAGAATTCCAGAGTTGTTGCTTCCACTGGGTGGGACTAAAAATGAAATACTTTACTGAGTCATCTGAAAGCACAGTCAAAAGAGATACCCGAGTAAAATACTCATGTCAGTTCAAACCTGTAGGAAAACTCCCCTCTGTCAGTGTAGAAGCCTATGAAACCCCCTCGCCTCCCCACACCATATACTGAAGCTGTTATGAGAACTGGACTGAAGGAAAACCTTTTATTCCTCCTTGCCCAGAGGCCTTTCACAATGTAAGTTACCTGCTACCAAGCAAGGCAGAACCCTTCAATCAGTAAAGACCCTTGAAAAATTCAGTCTGGTGGTAAATATTCATTTAAGTGCTTTGGTGGTCAACTCCCCCGTTCATAGGTAGGCTGCCCACGCTGCTTATACCCACACTGACCGCCAGCTGCCTAAGTGCATTTAACAGATGCCATTTTATGTTACAGAAACACACACCATACGTTGGTACATCAGATTTTCTGCAAAGTAACTCTTCCATTACTCAAATCTGGACTCTTATGCAGAAATTATGTCCCTCGAGGGGAAAAAAAAAAATGGCCATCAATACCTGAAAGTATCTAACACCACACTGATTAAAGCAGAATATGGGGTTTAATGCAGTATCCTGTTGGCTTGAATATCCAGAGTAACTAATAAAAACTGTGGACAGTGACTTACAATCCTGGTATCACAACTTGTCACACTGCTGACATCAGAAAGCATTTGCTAACACATTTTCAGCAGAACAATCTGTTTAACACTGTTTTTTCCTGTAACAGTTTGCTTTGTATGCTTAAACGCCACTTGCTTTGCTTTCTGAACTAAACACTGTAAGAGCTTAGTGTTTATACGGAGTACACTGGAATGTCAGGTGCTTACTTAACTGCTTTTATAGCCAATTTCCTTACCCCTCAAGGCTCATTAGTCAGTCATCTAATCATTCCATACAATAATGCATCCTCTGTGCTTCTTTCTTGAGTTCAGGAATATATCTTCGGCTGTGTTTCCAGCAGTGGTGTCCTTCAGCTGCAACCTTTCTGAGGGTTTTTTGACTGGATGCCAATCTCTCTGTTCCACACGGAGGTGGATTTCCCCAACATCTATTAATTCTGTTCTACCATATACTTAGCCATCTGGACAATAGGGTAATGTAAAAAGACCGCTGTTTCATGAAAAATCTGTATGGCTTTGCAAGTAATGGGTTTGTTGCACCTGTCCACCTTTCCATTTTACAAAGATGCCAGAAAGAAATCAAGGAGTATTACTGTGCTCCCTTCCAACTACAGAGTCATATTTGCGCTTAGGCCGAGGCTAAAGGAAGTAATACTGAGAGAGAAAGCAGCGAGGTGATAACCTTTGGAGTACCACCAGGCTGTGGATAAAGCTGTACCTGAACTTCACACTAGGAGCAGGCAATACGGGGTCCAGTCCTATGTAGCATCTTCATTAATGACGTATGATGGGGCACAACGTGACCTCAGCAAGTATGATGATGACATAAATAGAAGGAGTGGCCAACAGGCCACACATTCATGATGCCATCCAGAGGGACTTCTGACAGGCTGGTGACATGGGCTGGCAGAAGTACGAAGTCCCGTACCCGAGGAGGAACAACCCCATGCACCAACAGATGCAGGGGCTGGAAGGAAGCTTTGTGGAAAGGATGTGATGTAGTGTTACAAAAAAAAAAGATGTTAGATGTAGTGTCGAGGGATATGGTCTAGGGGTGAACTTGTAGAGTAGGGTGAAAGGTTGGACACGATGATCCCATGGGTCTTTTTCCACCTAGATGATTCTATGATTCTATGAAAAGGCCCTGGGGGTCCTTGACGGACACCAGATTGAACAGGCAGCGATGTGTCCTTGCTGCAAAGAAATCTCAGACCATTCTGGGCGGCATCAGGAGTGCTGCCAGAAGGTCGAGGGAGGTGATCCTTTCTGTCTACTCAGCTGGAGTGCTGGGTCCAGTACTGGGCTCCTCGGACATGGCGCTACTGGAGAGAGTCCAACGAATGGCTACTAAGATGATGAAGGTCCTGGAGCATGGCTCAGAAGAGGAAAGGCTGAGAGCTGGGACTGCTAAGCTTGGAGAAGGCTCAGAGGGAATCTCATCAATGTGTACAAAAACCTGAAGGCAGTGTGAAAAGAAGACTGGGCTAGTGCCCAGTGACAGATCAGAAGCAAGGGACACAAACTGAAACACAGGTGGTTCCCTCTGAACCTCAGGAAACACTTTGTGAGTTTCCATTCAGTAACCAGCTGCTTGAGAACTCTTTGTAACACAGTTCCCAACGAAACTGGCAACAGATCACTAAGTTTACACAGCAATAAAGAAATGCTTATTTATTTGTCTTCTATTGAAAACATAAACAATTGTTTAGGTGGAATTACTACAAACTTTCAATAGCTAAACACAGAAGAACAACTTCTGCTACTGTTTCCACAGAGACAGCTCCCACTGACAACATAGCGTGAACCTGGACTTCTCCTTTTTTTTGGGCTGGGGGGTGGAAAAGAGAGAAATTAACATTTCCTGACTAGAACTGGAACAAAACTGGGGCTTGAAAAGCACCCCATCACTGCAAGACATCACCCATGTCATGCTCTGCAATCCACAGAGCACTGCAGATACTCTGCTCTTTACTGCTACATACACAGCCATCAATAAAATTCAGTTTCATTCCACTGCAGAGAAGGAACAAGGACAACTGGAGCACTGTGAGTAATCTACACGCAGATGTAGAATTTCTAAGAAATATGATTTTGGATTAAAAATGGTGTAGAACTCACCTCACAGTGGAAAAGTGACTAGTCTGAAGTATAAAAAGAAAAGCTTCTTCATGCATTACATTACTTGAGTTGGAGTAAGTCTCGAGTTTCTATTTTTAAACCATGATACCGTATTAATAAAACTTTGGAAGGAAACTTCAACTATGGACAGCTGGAACAAACTGCTGCTCACCCCTTCACAACTGCACGCTGAAAGTCACCGGGGAAGGAGGATTAAATGGGTATCAGTACCACAGGGAAAAAAAAAAATGAGAATTCAAATTTAGAATTAAAGTCAATTCGTAAAAATATCATTTACACAGTGTAAGATAAGCCTAACTATTTTAGAAGTCAAAAATCCAGAATCCAAAGAGTTTATTACAAAATCTTAAATTATTTTCTTCTCAGTGCATCTCTCAACTGGGGAAGGAAGAAACACATCAGTCTTTTCTTTTAGCTGTCCCCTATATCCCTATATCTTTTGTCCTTTTTTGGTCCAATACCACAAAGAACATATCAAATCTTGTTTCAGCTCCTAGAGGTTACTCTCTAAGGGAAGAAGCAGATATTCTGAATCTCCAGCTCATCTCATGGGGCGCTCACACTACCATCTGCAGCTTACTAAATGCAAATCTGACCATCCTGAGCACCACGTGTGCAACATGCAAAACAGACCATCGCTTGCTGCCAGACCCGGAGGACGCTCTGGCTCATTCCCAATTCAGCAACCTATCTGCTCAGCAATGCAAAACACTGCTCCGCACTAATACACGCTTCAGTTCTAGGTCAGTTTGCTGACTTTCAAAGCTTGACATAATGGATCTCAATTCACCCCTCCCGCCATGTGTTAGCCCACACAGCCCCCAGATACATTTCCCTGCAGCAGTCCAGTCTGCTTGTTGGCCAAACCATGTCCCAGGACAGCTTATGCAAAACTGAACCTTCACAGAAGTGGCTGTCAGAAAAAAAAAATATTAACAACCAACTCTCCTGCTACAGCTACATGTAAGCTCATTACTTTGTCCAGCCTTATCTAATAATTTGCAAAACCAGGTAAATGTCAGCCACAGAAGAAAGGAAAGAATAAGATCGTTTTTCTGTTTTCCACCACAGGGAGGGAATACGGTCCCATGCTGCAGCAATGATGTCCATGTAACTGCACAGTTGACTTGGTTTAATTAAGCAAGTTACTGCCAGTTTTAGTAGTCTCCTTCTATATACCACAAAGCAATGCATTTCTTGGGATTTCTGAAAACAGTCCAAACCCTGATGAGACAGATTCTGAATAAGAGAGCCATATAATCATCTCCATAACTTCAACAGATTAGAATTACGTTACTAAAATATTCAAAAGCTTCTCCTCTCCCACCCTTCTTTGTCCAATATTAAATCACTCTAATACCAACAGCAGCTAAAAATACCTCTGTAATTTTTATACACATAGAACATACCAACATGCCCAACAATTTGGGCAAGACAAGTCTGTCTCAGGATGGATTATCTTTACATTTGGGCAAGTAAGTGGCTCCTGCAGCCTCAGTGGATACTCTGTTTGCTATCAAACTGATCAACTTCCAAACTGCTGAACCAGAGACAGGCCTTTCAATAGGCTATCACTGGATAATGTCTCCACAGAATTATTGCAGTTGAATGCAATAGGCTTGTTGACTGGGCTTTTTTGACATGAGTAAACACCGATCCTACAGCCCCAGCTCCAGAAGATTTCTTTCCAACTTGCCAGACAAGATCCATTGCAGCACCATTACATCAGGGCTCCGTAAACCCAATCTCAAACCTGTTTTCCTCTTACAGGGAATCCCTCCATAAGCACAGACTTCTTGTATACATGAGCCTTACAAACAACTTTCTCCTTACCTGGGACATCAAGAATTTCTTCCCTCTTTCTTTATTTTAAATGAAGACAGAGCCTCAGTAACTAACTGAAAGAGAAATGTCCTGAAGACAGTGAAGATCCTACCATACAAAGCTTAAGACATTCAACAACACTGCATAAACCCTGAAAAATCAAGGCTTGCCAACAGCTATGTGAGAAATCATCCTTTATCTCCCACTACAATACCTTCAGTAGGAGAAAACTGTCATGTGCTGCCTTTTTTTTTTTTAAATCAGTAGCTGCTTACAGACATCCCTGCAGGTGTTTAACTATTTAAAATTATATCTCACATTCAAAGCCGTGCCTCATTTGTAGCTAGACTGAAAGCATCTCAGTTCTGTTCCCAGGATGAAGTAAACCAGTCAGCAAATCACATTTTCCTACTTTATTCAGGGTAAGTGGAGTCATTCTACTGAAGAACACAAAGAAAGCATGGCAAAGCAGAGGTCTTTCAGTGTAACACAGAACATCAGTGATCAGCAGACAACAACAAAATACTATTTTCTCCTGCTCTATGTTCCTTGCTAGCAGGGCATCCTGCATGGAAGCCTATCCTTAGTTTAAAAACAAAATGAAACATCTTCAACATCTGCTGTTGCAGTCTCCATCCCATCTGCATGTCCAAATGGAAGTGGACAATATACACAGGTTGTTTTTTAAGCGGTTAGAA
>JANHFX010010540.1:44020-61223 GCA_027560015.1 Chloroceryle amazona
TGTTGCAGTCTCCATCCCATCTGCATGTCCAAATGGAAGTGGACAATATACACAGGTTGTTTTTTAAGCGGTTAGAATGGGAGCAAGAGTCAGAGTAGTAACTGGTAGGTAGTAAACAGCCCTGACCACCACTGTGGAAATTCTCAACAATGTTGCTTCCAAAACCATTTGGCACCCCAAACAAAGCTTACAGCTACCTGAAGAGTCTCTGCTCCCCGTGAATCATGAACAGCTATTTCTGACCAGAGGACCGCTCCAAATCTGCTCTCTGAAAGAGCCGTGCAAGAGGCAGAACTCCCTGTGCACCGAGGCCCCTGCCTCCCCCAGTCCTCCGCCTGGTTACCCAGCAAGTCCCATTGCCCACTCACCACCAACTCCTGAAGCTCCACGCTTCCTTCACGCCGTTATTAAGGGGCAAGAGCAGCTACAGCTAAGAAGGGTAACAAAAAGAGGGGTCTTACTGAGGGTGGTGCAGCCGATGCCCATGCCCGGAGCCGTGGGGCCTCTGTGACAACAGCCCGGGCCTGCCCCATGCCGGTTCTGGCCGCCCCACCTTGAGGCTGCTGGTGCCCCTGGGAGAAGGTGCGGAGGACAAAGGACGCACCGCTGTGAGGAGCAAGGGACAGGACAGCCCTGAGAGCACTGGCGGAGGGCAGGGGCGGGAGAGGCTGCAGACTCCAGGGCAGAGATTCTCCCACAGCCCTGGGCAACATGGCAGGGCTCGAATATCTTATAAGCCCTGTGTTATTCTGATGACTCCGTATTTTTGCTGCATGTATGAAAAAATCTAGCTTAGAAAAAACGATTAAAGAACTCTCCAGACTTTCATTACAAGGCTGTCTCCCAAATCACCTTATATGGAAAACTGTATCATAGAATTTGATAATCAACAGCTTGCCACACTTGCAGCATCCATCTCTGAAGACACTGCAGCAGGGCTGCTGCTGCAGGGAACCAGAAGCGCTACATCTGTGCAAGTTTCCTGTGGAGTTACCAGTTTTATCTTCCTGTGACATGGCACCTTTACAATACCTCATTTTGCTCCCATGAGGAGGATAACATTTTTCATTTCTTTCAGGAAGAGAAATGTACATTGAGATGCATTCTACGTTTGGTTTATTTCAGTCTGCTCACCAAACACCGTATTACGTGACTATTTCTCAGTTAGTTCCTTGCCCATTTTCATCAAAGCACCTGCCCCTCATTGCCTGGCACTTCCCCTGTACAGTCTTCTTGTCAATCTACCTGGCAAGCCTGCTAATGAACACAATCCAAGAGACTCTGCTTCTGGGGAAGTTTTTACACACTGTTCTTACAGAACACTCACAAGCTGTAGGTATTCTGTCTCAGCATACAGACATTTGACATCACTAGTAAACCTTACCTATGTGCTTGCTTCCATAAACAGTCTACTTAAAAATCTATTTCTAAAAATGGTTTCAATGGATTGGAAAAAAATCTCAAAGGAATTGCAATAAACGAAACTTAAATGCATCTGAGGGCACACATTAGGTACAACCCTTGTTTTTTTCAAGAAGGTGGAAAATATCAAAACAAATCTCTTCCTGGATAGTTTCATAGGCTTTTATGCAGCTACCCAAGTGAAAATTACAAAGTTGATACCATTAGATCCATCATGTATTGCACAGAATTTGAAGTTGCATTAATTTTTTTGTAGAATAGTTGACCATATTCATCTAGAAAAGCTTCAAAAGTTTTTGAGGTCATTTTAGAGTTCAGATCTAGATAAAACACTAAATTTTGAGGAATGGTGGTATATGACTGTTGTAACAGCTGCCATTTTTCTGGAAATATCAAGGCTTAAGCCCATTTGTAAACTGCAGCCACCACCTTTATCTGTTTCAGTTCAGACAAATGGGTTCCTGAAGCATGTGTCTGGGTAAGACCTATTATGATCTAGAACATCAGCTTCTTATCAGAATGAAGCAGAAAAGGACAACTGGAGTATTTGTAAATATGTTCAAGAACAGGAAAATCAATTCAAAGCAGTCTTTAACATCTGCAGTCTCAACTAAGAGCTTATCTGAACAGGAAGTACTGTCAGAAGCTTTGTGCATCGTTTCTTGAATGATGGGGGTGAAGGAGAAGGGGCCAGTCTCTTTTCAGCTGTGCCCTGCGATAGGACAAGAGGTAATGGTCACAAGTTGGAACACAGGAAGTTTCACCTCAACATGAGGAAAAACTTCTTCCCTGTGAGGGTGACAGAGCCTGGAACAGGCTGCCCAGAGAGTTGTGGAGTCTCCTGCTCTGGAGGCTTTCCAGCCCCGCCTGGATCTGTTCCTGTGTGGCCTGCCCTGGGTGACCCTGGTTGGACTTGAAGATCTCCAGAGGTCCATTCCAACCTCTACCATTCTATGATTCTATGAATGTTTTGCCATTAATCTCTTCAACAAGGAAAATGCACACAGATAGGAAAGTGCAAACTCTAACAAAAGATATATTAAAAAAAAAAGATAAATTAAGTTTGAAAAGTTACAAGATCATTGGTAATACATAACTGATCAAAAGTAATTTCAAGCTTTGTTGTATTACTTCCTCACCATCTTGACAGCAAGATCACATTTTCAAACATTTATGTATGAAATACATGGATGAAATGAACAACTGAGTCATTCATCTGCTCTCAACTTACATATGTCAACATATAGATTGAATGAGTGAGCTTTGCAAGCCACATGTAGATGCTCACAGTTGGTATTTTGATCTGTATGTCTATATTACCATAAGAAAACCAGCTCCCTTAATCCACCCATTTGTAAAGGCTACATCTTCATAGATAAAACTTCTGTATGCAATAAACAGAAGTTGCAGTAACAGTCTGTCAGGTTGACCAAGAATTTCAGTGCAGTACAGTTTTTTAGAACTGTTAAGTATGTTAAAGCATGAGAGAGATCCCATCTATTTTTGCTAAGAACCTGATTTTTGGGAGTCCGAGGTGCAGCAGCATTGCCCGCAACATAAGGAAATTAATTACATATATATTCTGCAGGTTTTCAAAAGCCATACTCAGGGGGCTGTTAGTAAAAGCCAAGCAGCAGAAAATGCTTACATTGCCATAGAAGAAAATGTGTCAGAATAATACATGATACTTCTTACTTTTTTATTGAATGGTGCAAGTTTTTTTGTTGTTGTTGTTCTTTATTTTCACTACAAAAAGAGAAGATAAATAAGTTTTCAAACATTACACATTCAAACCCTCCAATATGTACATTTTCCTTTTTCTTTTTTTTCCCCCTTAAACTAAAATTAAAAGAGAACCATCATTTGCTAATTTCTTCCATTCAGCTCCAGGCAAGCAAGCCAAACCCTGAATTAAATTACATTAGTATATCATGCAAAAAAATCACGTAGAAAAAAAATAAAGTATGATATTTCACATTGGGGTGTTTATCAGCATGCGTAGAAACAGCATTAAGAGCAAATGCATTAAAACTACTCTTTGAAAATAAACCAGTCTTATTTCCAGAACTACAACCTCAGTAATGCTATATGGATTTTTTTACTCCAGAGTATGTTTTTTATCTGTTTTGCCTGCCTTGATTCTCATTTGTATGATCTGAAAATCACACAGTCTGAGCTGAGAGGAAACAAGGAGTAAGTCACAGTAAATAGGTCTTGCACGTAAAACAAGCTCCTTAAGATGACAGAATTTGAGAAAGCGGATGAAGAAAAGATAAAATACAAAATAATTTCTGCTTGGAAACATAATCACAAAGCCTGAAGTGACAGCTATGGTTATTTTATGACTGTGAATTTAGAAAAAAAAAAATGAACACACCAGGCCCAAATTACTATTAGGTCCCTAGTAGGAGCTTAAGTCAATGGCCCTTTGTCTTCAGGCAGGATTCTTACCTCTCTTTTCAACACCTAACACACTGAAGCACCGAGTGCTTCAGGCAAGTGAACCCTAAAGTCATAGACTTTACCCTTCTGGTGTCAGTGGTGCTGCCTAAAATGGACAAGAGGCAAAATGACCAGACTGAGACTGAAGTATTTTTCATGTGAGGAGAAACAGAGGTATGTTCTTTCAGGTGCAGAATATCCATCCTTAAAGAGACAGTACTGACAAACACACAGAGGAAAAGATAACAAAAACTTCAACTCCAGTTTTAATATTATCTGTGTGCTACCAGTGTAATGTCATCTCGGGGAAGGATTCAGTCTGGATTACCAGGCAGGGGGCTGCAAACTTCCTTCACATGGGCTACAGGTGCCATATGCCCACTGCAGTGCAACCTTGCAACGTTTCGTGACGTTTAAGTCACTGTTTCAAAAATTGTCATCAGCGTAACGCGATGAGTACTCCAGACTGTGGATTCTATATCCCTCCCACTACATGGCATCATTTTGCACTTTCAGAGAAGGGAAAGGCTTCTCCACAGTGTAACAAAGGTATTGATTCTTTAGACATAAAAAAGACAAGAAACAGGTCATCTGGTTTTGATTACCATGTATAAACAGTGACAAAATAATCTCCAAATTAGAGAGACAGATTTGATTAAATGCGTCAGAGTTCAAACACACTCACTAGCTATGCAAACAGAAAGCAGAGCACCAGCATTTTCAAGATGCTTCCAAATACATGAAGGAAATCTATACAGAAAAGTTCTACTGAGAAAAAAGAGTTCAATAAAAAACTAAGGTGCTATACTATCAATAATACAACCCCATTTAGCAAAGCATTTTTAACTCTATTCTTTAAGTCATCTGATGAGTAGGTACACACAGTGAAAGCGAGCGTGTATATGGATGTTATGCCAGCCCAGGTCTAGAAAACAGAAAGCTAAAAAAACCCTGTTCAGCAAAATATTTGAATTAAACAGACCTGCATTAAGATAGGGTTGCAACACATAATACTTCCTCCCCTATTATTTAATTCAATGGAAGTTATTGTTTAAAAACAAAAGCGCTGTATGACAAGAACATACTGACATCTGCTGGCATTCTGCAAATGCATTTCTCCACAGATTAGGCTCTAATGCCCTCGATGGGGCTGTGTAACAAACTAACATTGTCCATATTCAAACATGACAGATTAAAACAGTATTCTATACATTCAGATGTTAAAAGTGCGTGTGACACCCTGTAGGTAAACAGTCTGCACACACTTACTGCTCTTCCATATTTGATTTCTAAAGTATCACAGGAAAATATTTTTGCCTAAATTGTGTAAAAATGGTCGGTGATAGGGCAGACCATTTACACTCAATTATTTCCCCAATTTCTTTGCTGACAAAATCCTCAGTATTTCCAATTTACGATCCAGAAATGTCACTCAGGTACAGCTCCTAATGGTACACATTGTTTCACAGTAATGGTTAGCAAATTAAAAGAATGGTTTTTATTTGTATTAGCACCCGAGCAAAAGGACACATGTAAAGATAACACACTAATCCTCTAGCAACCCACACACTGAAAGCAGTACCTCAATACGCTGGGTAAGATCCATTATTGCTTATCATTCAACACACTCAGCACAGGTATTTTGATAACCAGAATATAGTCCAGAAGACTGAACAGCTCTCAGACCCACAGCATGCAAAAGTCAGACATTCTAGTTAGTGCATACAGTTCCTAAAGCAGCTCTAACTTGGCATCATTGTGAATCGGGAGTATTCTGTAAACCTTCATGAACTTCTAAATTTCTGATTTGAAAAGCGTGGGATATATTCAGTTAATGCTTGCTGTTGTAATCATAGCTTAACATTTCCTCTCGGGCTTTAACACAGTTACGTTTGATAAATGCAAAATAGGAATTCAGAATTATAGTTCATAGCGTCAGCAACGCAGATGTGTTGCACACAGATACTGAGGCGTAAGTTTAGGATAAGGAACAATGATACAAATCATTAAATATTATCAATTGCCAAGCTGTGTTTAGTGGAAATCATAATTAACTTCCTTACTGTTTTTTCATTTCCAAATCAACTGGCAGCTGTGAGGTCAATTCCTTTTTATCAGCACATTAGCTGTATACATTTCATAGATGTGAAAGGATAAATGAAAACCAAATTCACCTAACTGATTCATTGTCAGTATTTTTACTGTATGCACTAACCAGCATCCCTGTTTCTTTGGCTAGACATACAAGAAGAAATCACAGTAGTTTTTTAAAAAGAAAAAATACACAGCTCTCTTATTGCAAGTGCTTAACTAAAAAGCTTACAAGCCCCTAAGAAAACTAGATAACTTGGGTCTGACAAGAAGGAGCAGCAGTACCAGCTTGTCTGGCTCACTGCTGTACGCCTCAGCCATGAAGCACTGGGTCATGTAACTTTCCACTCGGATGTACACGGCATACACCAGCCTCTCAAGCAAAACAAACCATACGCAGCAAGGTAAAATCAACCACTCACTGATGGCTCCCCAGCAGCTTGCCAGGGAACAGAGCTGACTCCCATCAACACATGGAGCCCCAACAGCAGGGCTGAAAGCATTCAGACATCACACACAGCATCAGCACAAGAGCATGAAATTCATAAGCAATTTCACAAGAATGCAACTACTCACATACTCTGTAGTAGTTTACATACAATTCACATATTCAGTATTCAGAAGAAGCACACAGGTGATCTCATGACATCAGTCATGCTTCTCTTGCCACCAGTCTGTCCATCTTTCATAGGCGTGCACGCTTCCACAGTCATAAGATGAGGTGTTTCTTACTCTTCCAGCATCATGCCAGGAAGGACCACCCATACCAAACCACCAAGCTGCAACAGTACTGCGTTACAACATTCATTTGAAATTCCCTTTCAATTTCCTCATTAGAGACAGTTTTATTAAATTATTTAAACTTCTTATATATTAAACATCAGCAGAGCAATTAGATACAACGAAAATGAAAAGGAAGAGAAAGAGAAGAGAAAGAGAAGAGAAGAGAAGAGAAGAGAAGAGAAGAGAAGAGAAGAGAAGAGAAGAGAAGAGAAGAGAAGAGAAGATAAAGAAAGGGAGGGGAGAGGGAGAAAAGAGAAAAAGGAGAGAGGAGGGAAAAGGGAAACTGTTAGTATCCTAAAACCTTCCTACTCTTAAAGATGTGAATCCAGAGTCTTCAAATCCACAGATGACAACAGCCAGCCTTCCAGCAGAGTGGAAAAGCACATCCTTTGGAGATGCCCAAAGCCAGTCTTTAACTACAAGATCACCGTTTCCCCAGACACATCTGCACATGCTACCACCACAAATACCAGGCCTGAGACACACACACACGACCAGCTTTCCTTTTAGCAGTTCAGAGGACTCAAAAGTGCAATGATCCTGAATGATTCCACTATGAACTGCTGTGAAGTGTATTGGCAAAACTAAGGAGGGAGGTAACCAGAGGAGCCCAAGATAGAAGATTAAAAGACACCAACAGGATTACTCTACCCTGTTACGATTGATAATATTTCCTATTGATTCATTGAGAATGTCTGTACTGCTTTGGACTTTGGAGACCTTCAAAGAAGGGGAAACTCGAGACCAAACGATATGGCATTTTAAACAGCAACATAAACATCAGGTTTTAGTGTTAGTACAGTAACTCAGAAAGTAATTTTTTATGGCAATATGGAACACACAGTGGCTAAGGATGTGCTTCCTAAAAACAACATTATTAAGATCTACTAATATGACAGGTGGAGTGTGTGATTTAAACACATTTCCAGGAGTAAAGATGCCAATTTACTGCCTAAATTTACCTCCAGTAAGGATGCATCTACTTATGCAACTAAAAGAGCACTGACTTACATGCAACATGCAAGTCCTTCACATAGCACAGCGGAGGTGCAGAATGGTTTGATTCTGGCAAACCGAAGTCAGAAAGTAGAAAGGAAGAGCTTATCACCCAAATTTTACTATTTTAAAATTTCCTATCCACTAGGAAATACCTTAGAAATTGGGATTCACATTTTAGTCTACTACTTTGCAAGAGTGCTAATATGGAAAAAGAGTCTGTGTTTGTTTTAAGATCACAGGAAACTTCCTAATTCTGCTTTATTTTGCCTGCTTGCAAAGCTTTAACACTGAGAAGCATTACACTGGCTATTAGATACATCTATTAAGACTTGCATCTGTTTTAAAACATGTTTATAAATTAACACTGATATTAAGAATTATTCATGCCCTACTGTTGTTATTTTATTCAACAACCCCAAAAAACCCAAACACAACAATAAAAAAGCCCACAACAAAGCCCCTGCACACCAAAATGTCAGGCATACAATGTCAATCAGACATCAAGTTCACAGTAGTTCTTAACACAGACCCTGACAAGATCATCAGAATTTTAACTCTGAGGTCACCACTTCAAATAAATTTGCTATTCAAACCCAGAGAATAGTGCTGCGTGGAACGAAGCAGTCCAGCAGTATCTGCATTGCCATTAACTGCTGAGAAACTGGATTTTGACCTGTATTACTGGTACGACTGCTAAGCAAAGAAAAAGTGGCTGAAGAGCAGGCAAGGAGACAACAATGTTCTGCGACATTCCTCCAAAAGCCAAATTACTTAGAGTAAGCCTGAAATACAACCATGCAGAGTTCCCACTGCTGCTGCCTGCTGTCTGCCAGGCAGCATATTGAAAACTTCAGCTTCTGGAATCATAAACACACGCCAGAGATATTAGGCGTTTAGAGAAGGAGACAGAAAACATTCGGTACCATGTATGGATCACGCTGATACTCTGTATACACGTGTGTCTGTGCATGTGCGTGCCCCCAGGAACACACAACGTTACAGACCAGTTACATCAGCGAGGTGCCCATGTCCCTTCTAAAAGAAGGATATTGCCATGTACGTTGAACATGTCCAGTGATCCTTCATCTTCTACGCCCTGCTGCAAAAGTACTGATAAAGTCTAGAAAAAACAAGTTTCTCTAAGTCAGGCAGTTGGATACAGTGCACAACGTGGTTATTTGCTGGTACCACAGCTACTTGCTGGTACAGGCCTGCAATTTCTGTCATTGGCAAACTGAGAAAAATAAACCATGGGAAGGATGGTGAGCAAACCGTATTCAACGCATTCAGCATCTTCATGTTCTCCGAACAACAGCTCTTTCACACCTCGGTGTTACTACGATGCCTCACGCAAACCTTCCCTTCCTACCTCTTTGCTAAATAGCAGTTTAACAGAACTAGACAGATACAACACTAGCAAAACCAAAATTGTTAATTGCTACTTTTACCTCGATGGTTCCAGAACTAGCAGAGAAGAACAAATAGGAAAATCAGGACTGGCGAAGTGCCACGCTTGGGAAACACGCACACTACAATGGCTACCGGCAGACATCTGCAAAATTATTTTTTTGCAATTCTTTCTTAACATTCTACTAGATACAAATGGAGATCGTAATGCATGGATAGTGCAACACTAGTGCTGCTTTTTAGAAGTGGAAAACCCTTCAATTGCCCAGAAAAGCCTTCATTTCTTTTGATTGTAGTAAGCAGAAGTGACACAGATCCACAGCAGTAGCATAACTGAACTCAGTAACAGAGCTCTCAGCAGAAGAATATAATATTTAAAAGCTCAAAAGCAAAGATTATCTGATTTTTAAAGAAACTGGAACAATACTATTGGCTCCTGTAACAAAAAAAAAGATGAACACCTTATTACAACAATAGATCTTTATGACTCAATTATGTCTAATTATTTAACTTCTTGTTTTTATTTTATTGTATGCTTTTATTATCTTCTCTTTTATCACCTATTACTGCTAAATTACATGCTTTGTATTAAATTTATAAGGAAATTTTGTGTCTTCCTGAATTTGATCACTTTGTCTTAAATTACCTTTTTCATTAAAGACAAAGGTTTTATGTAGCACTCAGAGATGGTATCGTGACCTCACCATCCTTTACAGCTGTCTCTAAGAGACCCCCACAATCCTGCAGAACTCTTTCTACCAGGGTACCAGAAATTTACTGTGATACACATTTGGATACATGACCATAAAAAAAGCACCTTCATATTTAGAACATAATCAGATATTTAGGTTCCTACCCAGACAAGTTTGTACATACAGAGATTCCAAGTGTGTCCTTTTTAAATTCCACTCAGGTTCTAACAAACATATGTATCTTAAGAATGGTAGTTCTCTAGCTATGATGAAAGAGGGAGTTGTGTTGATTCAAAGGCAAGAATAATACCACGAGGACTCAAACAATGGAAACCTCAGGCTAACCACACTAAAAGGGAAATAAGAAGCATTATCAACAAAAGTTAATGATGTACTTGGCTGCAGTGAAATAGCAATTACTGAAAAACAAACTATGCTCAAAGTGATTAAAGGGGCCAAACTACTTGACTGCATCATTCTGCCCATTTGAACCAGTATGTCCCAACAAGTGCTGATTAATCAGGTGGTTTATTGGATATGACAGTTCCCAGAGTGAAGACGAGGAATCATATCAGCACCAATCTTGACTGATTTGAAGGCACTTTACAGTGGGAGGAGTAAAATATGGTTTCAGCATCAAAGAAGATAGGGATTTAGAGTAAGGCTTATACAAAGCAAGAACTATTCATGTTTGTACCCCAGAATGCTCTGTACAATAGGCTACTTACTGCCCCTAACTTGTCCCATCTGACAGCTGGGATTATGGTTGATTTTTCCCACTTAATAAGTCAGTTACAGCCAGAGGTTCAGTACTGAATCAAAATGAAAGCAACACTGTAAAAAAGTGAAATAAAAATGTAAATCAAAAATTCATGAGTAGGTATCAGAGACTGGAAAGCAATAATGACGAAATAATGTCATTAAGTTGAGGACATTGACAATACAGCAAGTGTGCAAAACATGCAATATGGACAATTTTGGTATTTGGCGAGCGTTCAATACTTGTAATGACCAAGAGAAACCCAATCGGTCTCCTGTGGAGGCAGCTGCAGACTAACACATTATCACGATGGCAACAGAGAAGAGGTCATCATGAAGTGAAGGAGCCATTTGGAGAGTGTCCTAAATTACAGAGCGGGAAAAGGGGGTCTAATATCACAGAAAGATCAGAAGGATATCTGGATCCATTAATCTTCCTGCTGGGTCACTCTGTGTGGCTCAATTCAAACCGCACTCTGGGACTTCCTTAGCATTCATATTGTTGCAGACTTAAAATGGATATCACCATGTGGTAGATGACATTTTAGGTAGCTCATCTTCAATGCTGGAGAAACGGATGTTTAAGTAACAACTCACATACACAGTGGACTGTCTGCAGTGGACTGAGATTACTTTTTTTTTTAATACTAGAACTTCTCTGTAGAGTTTCATTGTAACAAACAATAACATTTTATCCAATTATTTCCTGTTACACTGATCAGAAAAAACAACCAGCATGACTTGAAACTGATGCTTCAAGATCTTTTCCCACCCCAGAAGAAAGACCATAAGCCCTGTAGTTAAGGACTGCACAGACTACGCTGCATCCCAAGGCAGAGTGTCAAAGAACTCCACACATTTGAGAACAGAAGGTTATTCTTAAACAGTGTTTAATACTATAGTCTATATTTTCATATAGGGATTGTTTACAGGATCTTCACTTGTTATCAAACTCATTTGCTCAAAAAAAAAAATCTACAGAATATTGCATAATCCTTAAGTTAGGGAAAATTGCTAACTGGGAAAAAAGGTGGGCATTTTTTGGCCAGGGCAAAAATTACCAATGTTGGCCCTGAAAAGCCTACCAAGCCTTTTTGTTGGGTCAGTGCCATTCAGCATTGCCTAATTTCTCTCTCCCCAAACTATAAAACGTCAATCCTCTACAACACATGGTGAAAATCATCAGTCATCTAAGATCTATTTAACAAAACAACAGATTTAAAAGAAGATCTGAAATAGTACCACTTCCTCATTTAAACTTTCTCCTAAATTTCCTACCCACATTTTCACATACTCACACCTTCAAAACAGTGTGTGCGCTTACAGTTGAAATTTTCCATATCAAGTTTGAGTTTCCTGAATGTCTAGGAAAAAATATGTCTTTTCAGGCTGGCTTCTTATTGTTCTGGTGATACAGTATTTGCTCACATCTAATACAGAGCCAGAACTCAGAGACAATAAAATTCCTGGAAAACTTCTGGAACTAGCAAACGGAAGACCAAGATCCTATGAGTGTCTTCGCCAAGAAAAAAAAACATCAGCATGTATTCATACTTTCTTAGATTCTAAAAAATACAAGGGAAAAGCGATTAAGAAATGCCCAAAAGCAAAGGCAAAGTTTGAATGACTAGCACCGTGACAGAATCAAGATCAATGAACTACAAAACACAGCAAAACGCTGAGATTCACCAACTCCAGCTCTCACTACCGTTGTTTAACAAAGAGAAGCTTAAAAAACAGCAACTGTTTGAAACATATTCTAGACTGATTCCTTGTAATTCCTTTTTTTGGAATTGTGACCTCTTCTTTTTCTGCCCTGAACTGTCTTGGTCAGGGGCCGTATACTGGAGGGTTGAAACCAAGCATGCTGCAAACTGCTAAATTCTGTAGAGCATTTGTAACGCTGGCCACAAACAGCTGCATCTGGCCCTACAGTCATCATTATGCCATTTACCTTAAAAGTGATTTAGCTTTGCATGTTTGCCCTTTAACACAGTCCAAGACTTTCAGCTCAACCTGCTGTAACAATATTCCTCACACCCTTCTCTCAGAAGCAGAGGCAATTATTGTAATGGACATGAGTTTGCTCAGTCAGTTCTACAAAATGTCCCTGCCTGACTACAGCCAGCCTCCTGATGACAGACACTCCCAGGTTGTGGCACAGTGTTTCCCACTCCAGGCAGTTACCTTAATTTTAGGGCCCTGGATTGCCTAGGTAGACACTAAGGCACCTGTCAATCTAGAGCGGGGTAATTACTGCGGTCCTTTCAGAGTACTGGCTGTATCTTGCTGTTTGGAAAATACAGGATTTTAGAACTGCATTTAAAGTTGCAAAATGTTCTGGTTTTTTTAACTGGCTTATTTGAAAACTGTTCTAGAGCTCTAGGTTTGTGTACATGTCTTATGGCAGAGACACTTCATGTAACTTTCAAATTTCTGAAATATGCATGCTTGTGAAATACCTAACAGTTTCCTTCCCCTTGAAAAGAGCCAAATAGTTAATACCTCATAACACACCTCCAAAACTATCTTGAGCTTCTGAACATTCGTTAAAAACTCCCCTTATAAATATTCTTACTTCTGGTCAGGAGACAGGATCTCAGAAAAGTACAAAATCTGGACCAGAAAAGCAGAGACATTGAACTACACCTACTAGGCAAAACAAAAAAAAACAAAACAAAAAAAAAAGGCTATTTCAAAGTATGGCGAGCGCATTTTTGGCATTTTCTCCAACTGTAATCCATACTGTGAAAAAAACATGACCGCTTCTTTGTGCTCTTCAGAATGTTACACATGCTTCAGTACCCCTGCTACACAGCACGGTAAATCCCAGCATCCCCAAAGTATCCTCCCATCTCAGGCAAGATTTCCCTTCAGCTGCCAGACATTTTTCAGTGCATCAGTGTAAACGACGAAAGTATCTTATTTGCAGTAAGTTGTTATTTCTGGCATATGACATCTTAGCAAAATATTATCGTTATGTAAGGAAAGTGTAATAAATATTGATAGAGAGTTTTATAAACAGTTTCCTGTTTAAGCATAAAAGCATCCATTCTGAATAGGTGAGAAAAAGCAGTACCTACTAATAACATATTCAAGAATGCACAGCATAAAGTTTCAGAGGTGGCATTATGCTTTCAACAAGGAGGACTCGCGCTGCAAAATAATTATGGCCACTGAAAAATTCAATTATTTCATTAAATAAGAAGTAAACTACTCATAAAAAGTGCAACTAAGCAAAGAATTAGGAATAAAGAGTAACAATAAAAAAAATAAGACTCCTCATTAATGACTTGGGAGAAGATCCTCAGAGGTAGGAGCTTTTTTCTGCTCTGAAGAAATATTACAGCTCAAATTCTAGACAGTCAAGTCAAAAGAAGTTCTGCCACAGATGTAAATATTTCGTACAGTCAAGCTACCTAATATTCTGTTTGCTACTCTCTTAAGCCCTGTCCCTTCACCTGTTTCCCTACTCTTCAGCTTTATTCACGCACTGCTTTTACGAAGGTGCGTGACCCAGCAGTATCCCCAGTCTCCCACATGAAACAGGAAGGAGTCAAGATCCAAGAAATCGGTAGAAAGAGTTCCAACAGAAGCACAAAATAACTCAGTTGAAAGAAAAGCATTTTTCAGCTGCTACATTTCTCTCAAGTTGTAGTATTATATATCAATCTTAATTACAGAAGATTCATCTTTTGTAGACTAATAACACCTTTCAGAAAACTGTATGCTTAACGTAGCCATGCCTTCCATAACTGTAAATTCTATTTCTTCTTCAGGCCAGCACTAGCAATTCTATTTTACAGTATATAATGCTTATGATTAGATTTAAAAATCAAATAATGCCATTTCAAAGCCACAGCATGATAAATTAGAGATGGCAAATTGTCTAACTCAGACATGGTCTCGTCTGTCCTGTATTTCCAACTAGCCCAACTTCCCCCAGTGCAAGTGAATCCTGAACAGCTCATAAACGAAGCTTACCTGCCCACGCAAGGTGAGACCGAGGATGCTATTTCCATGAAATCCCTCCTGAAAACTAGGAGAGAGCCTGCTCAAGACAGCATGTGTGCAGAGCTGGCAGAGAAGCAGTAGGTCCCCCAGAAAGCAATAAAAACTAGTGGAACAGAGAGTGACTGGGCATACCAGAGAGACAGATTGATTGAAGGGAATGAGAGAATATTCTTTAGAAAAGAATAAGCCAGAGCATATTCTAAGAAGAAAGAAAAAAAAATGACACAAAGGAAATAAACAGTGCAAGCAGGAAGAAAAGCAAGAGGAGCAGGGGAACAGAGAAAGTACATAAACATCCATCAGAGATGACACCGGTAGGAGCTGATCCTGCCCTGGGCAGAAAGACTGACTACACGAGTGGCTGGGTCCCCTCTGGCCTCCCTATTCCATGTTTAACTTCAAAGGGGCTTTGTGCAGGACTGCAGCTTGGGAAGCAAAGAGAAACTTCAAAAACCACCAGTATTGACAACCAGGGCCTAAGGACTCAACATTCTCCCTCCTTGACAGCAAGTCAGCAGCACATGCTAGTAAGGGATTACATACGTGCAGAGTGTGTAGGCATCACCATCATCACTCACAATGCTGGGAACTGGACCTTGTAATCCTACATGGGCACTCCTATTCAGTACTGGAAACGTATCAGTATGCATCAGAATTAACAACCCTGCTCTCCTCCTCGACACTTGACTCCTGCCAGTATTTCCGTCACTTCGGACGACCCTTTCATGAAAACCAGAAAAACATCCTCATCGTGTCAAGGACACCGAGTACTTCAATTACAAGAACTACAAAAATCATCAACCTCCTGTGAATTTTATTCATTGTATTTGTCAGCTATAATACTGATAGTGAGTTAAGTACTAACAGAAAAAAGAAATATAGTCTTGACCCTGTATACATCAGCCTTCATCCCAGGAAATGCCAAATCCTTTCTCTAATGTATTTACCAGAAAAATAAATTGCAACTGGAACTTGCGTAGCCAAGCCTTTAAAGCCTACGTAAGACAGAGAATAGCTCTGAACTATAATCAAAAACGCTACATGAAAACAGTTTCCCAAAAACTCAGTAACTCAGAATCTTTCAAGTAGAAGAAAATAGAAGTACATTAAAAATACAATAGCCTGAGCTATTCTAAATTGCTACTATAATCCTGGTATCTGGAACATGCGATACCAAATACTTTCATAAAACTAAATGATCTCCGAGATTCACATCGACAATTCACACATGCCCCCACCAGCTCGTCCCAATACATATTCTCTCAAGCAGCCATGACTACATGGTCTCCAAAACAGATTTGATTATGAGGACCAACTCCAGTTCAGCCTGCAATACACCCACTACCATCGATCTCTACCACAGAATGACAAAATCTTGCTCCTGCTTTTCTAGCCCATCCGTACAAATGTTTTCACACTCCTAAGTGACAAATGAAACACGTAATATCTTTCCTCTATTAAGTATTCTAGGGTGGGAAGCGAAGCAAGACACTTGACATTCTTAGGACACCATCTTCAGCGTCTGTTGCATTTTATGGTCCAATTTGTCTTGAATAAGCTGAATTTTATTTAAAGTGAAAAAACAAGTCATCGTTAAACTACTTAAGAATCTAACATACTATGCCACATTTGCAATTCAGAGAGCAGATAAACAAAAGCTGCAGATTTGGACAAGATCTTTCACACTTCACTGATGTGAATCACTGCAGAGTCAAACTTCAGACCACATTTGCCTCACCATCTGCGCGAACCACGTTACGTTGGCAGCACAATGTCCAACAGCCCCGTTACAGATCTCAGAAACACAGAACGCGTGCCACTCACGCTGCAAAACCGTGCCTCTGCTGAAGAGTGGCAGCAAGAGCTGGAACCACCGAGACACTGTAAAGGTATACAGTGCTGTTCCACCTGTAGTGAACGTGTATAGGCAACACTAATACTTTTTTTTTCCTGACAGAAATATACAGGAGGAAGTGACATGATGAATCGCCTATAAAAGAAGTAAATATTGATGACTTACAAGCAAGTAGTTTCCCAGAAGCTAAATAGCTGCACTCTCTTAATCAGCAACTCATCTGAAACCTGACTGGCCATTTTTCTTTGTATTTTGCCAGCCACCTCCCGCGCCAGCGTTTTCCCCGTGGCACCTTCCACGACGTTTTGCGGGAGGAAAGCTAAGCCCGTGCTGTGCCGCTCGCCCCCCCTGCGCCGCGCACTTTGCCCGGCACGACCGCGCGGAGCCGGGCAGCCCGGTGCTCCTAACCCGCGCCGTGCCTCCGCACCCCCGGCTCTTCCCGCAGCCCCCGCTCCGGGAGAGCTCCCCATCCGCCGACGCTCCGCGGACGCGCAACCCTCCGCGGAAACTTTCCGGCCGCAGCGACCGGCGCCAGCGGGAGCGCCTCCTTGTCGGGGGCAGGCCAGGGAGAGCCGAGCGAGCGGAGCCGGCCGCGGTACCCGCCGCCTCCACGCACCTGCCGGGATGCCCCGCGCCGGGCGGTCCCGCCCTGCCGAGCGTCGAGGAGCTGCTGCCCGACGCCCTCGCGGTCGCCGTGCCGATGCGCGTGCGGTTCCGCGGCACGGACCTCCGCCACGCC
>JANHFX010010541.1:5189-70100 GCA_027560015.1 Chloroceryle amazona
AGATACCTGGGGCTCTTTAGTCTGGAGAAGAGAAGACTGAGAGGGGATTTGATAAATGTTTATAAATATATGAGGGCGGAGTGTCAAGAGGAAAGGGAAAGCCTCTTCTCACTTGTGCCCTGTGATAGGCACAAGGACAAGGCGGAATGGATGTAAACTGAAGCACAGGAGATTCCACCTTAACATAAGGAGGAACTTCTTTACTGCAAGGGTCACAGAGCGCTGGAATGGGCTCCCCAGAGAGGTTGTGGAGTCTCCTTCTCTGGAGTTTTTCAAAACCCGCCTGGATGTGTTCCTTTGTGACCTTTGCTAGATGATATGGTCCTGCTCTGGCAGGGGGGTTGGACTTGAAGATCTTCAAGGTCCCTTCCAACCCCTAACACCCTGTGATTCTGTGAAATATTTTTACCTGAACTTGCTGAGAGCTGGTTTTAGAAAATTAGAATTCACTCTTTCCTAAAGATCCTACTGGAATTCCATTTGATCCTGGATTCTTTAATTGGAAAATACATTTAAAAAAAAAAATAAATTAAATAGAAGGTTGCAGTGTATGAATAGATGACATTTTGATCTAGAGAAGAAGACCAAACACAAAGCAGCTTAATCTGCTTTGATTAGTTTTGAAAGGTAGTTTAATCCTGCAACAACTTGAATCTCAAGCAACAACTTGAATTAACCTGATAACTTATAGAACAAAAGTAACATAACTGGAGAACTGCAAAATATTGATAATGAGTCTTAAGAAAGGTGAAAAGTTTTAAATTAGAGAGCTCAGTGATAATATAGCAGAGGCCCTGTACTGATATAGTGTAAACACCAAGGAAATATAAAATTAAATTCTGCCCAGAAGAATTTACAGAGTTTATTGCTAAGAGCATAGTAAATACAGGCAATATTTAGCCTATTTATCCCAGGGATTTATCCTAAACAGAAGGTAAAAGAAGTGGACTCTCAGTCCACTTCAATAAAAAAGGTTTAGTTCTGTGTCCAGGACTATACAATGTTTTTGGCACTACTCAGTATTTTCATCAATGACATGAATGATGGAAGAAAAGAACAACTTTATTACATTTGCAGACAACAATAAGCTGGAACAGCACAGTAGAGGACAAGGTTAGAATTTAGCCAGGACCTTGACAAATTGGAGAGGAGATATGAGAAAAATGTGATACGATTCAGTAAAGATAAGGAAAGAGATCTATATTTAGCCAGGAATTGTCAGTTGCATAAGCACAGGACATGAAACAACCATCTGCCTAGTACTTCTGCAGAGAAGGATCCCAAGGTTGTAGCGGATCATAGATGGACATGAATCAGCAATATCACAGCATGTACTAAGGAAGGCAAGCCAAATAACAGACTATATGAAGAGTCAGGTCTTTTGTAAGACATATGCCAAAATTCTTCTGCTCAGTTTAGCATTAGCACCACCTCAGCTGGAGCACTGTCTCCAGTTATGAGACTATACTTTAAGTCAGGTGTAGATCAGACTGAAAGAGAAAAGCAGTGAGCATGGGCAGAGGCTAGAAAATAAAATAGATGGGGGAAGGCCACAGAATCATGAAATTTTTTGTCTGGGGGAGATCTTTAATATCATCAAGTCCAACTTTTATGTAAAATATGTAGTTGTAAATGTAAATAGATATGTAAATAGAAATGCAACAGTTATAAATAGAAATGTAAACTTTGTTGTTGTTTGGTGTAGAGAAGGGAAGATTGATGTGAGACATGGTAACAGACTTCAAATTTTTAAAGAGCTGCTGCACAATGGAAGGGAGCATATTAGCAGTGAGTAGTGTAAGCAATAGCTGGCTTATACTACAAGAGACTTAGGCTAGACATTAGGGAAAACTTTCTGAGGATAGTAAATACCAAGACAGATTGCCTAAAAAGGTTGTGTAATACTTGTCTACATTGTTAGAGGCTTTTAAAGATTGGTTAGACAGGTGTCTGCCAGGAATATTTTAATTAAGAACTTAAAAGTGAAGTGTACGTGAAGTTGTTCTAATGAAATAAAGTTACATTGATGGTACTGAAATCATCTTGGTTCCAGAAACAGGTGTCAGGTACTCTGCCAGCATAACTTCTCATGGTGTAAGAAACTTTCATGATGATTAACAGAGGCTTGGAGTATGACTGAGAATCCTTGCAATACAAGCAGCCATATGTGCTGTGTGTCAGGCAATGCATATCCTTCCTGTTGCCCTGCTACAGTTCATGAACTCTTTTATGATCTTGGGGATACTGTTGAGGATAGCCAGATGTTTTGGACCCATTCCTGGTCATTTCACTTCTATAGGATGATGTAATCCTGCCTGGAATATTTCTCTCTCTGACACAAAATTGCAACCAATACCTTGGTTGGAAGGTGAAATGTTGCTGCCTGGACAGCCCTTCCTTTTCTTGGTATATTGGTCAAGAATGACTTGATTGCCTGGTTCCATTGGCTAAAAGTGACCTGAGTGGCAACATAAGGTCCAAGCCTCATCATGCTCTCTACATGAGCCACACTAAAAATCTATTCAGATCATGTTAGAACAGGAGCTCGAGGTTGCTGCTTGAATTTGGTTGAATTTGGATTGTAGTCATGTCATTACCTAAATTGAAGCAAAGTGCACTACAGATGGGGAGAACAATCTGGAATTGTTAGCAAGTGGCTGTGAGATCCTCTGGGCAGTTTGAATGGATGCAAGCAGCCTACTCTCAGTATGCCTTTGCTTCACCAATGTAAAAGTTATCTAACAAACTCCATATCAGGGTAGGGGCATCCTTAGGGGTCTCTCTTTCATGCAATGCAGAGAAAGGATCTGAAAGCTGTCAGTAGCACCAAACAGTAATTTTTTTCAGTGAGGTGAACTCTGTGTGGGCTGCTTACAGACATATGGGACAAAAAATTGAGTTCTTAAAATAGGAAAAAGCATTGAAAATCTAAATCTTTTCCATTTTATCCTACTGAATATTCCAAAAGCAGAACTGAAAAAAATTGACTCTGGGTGAGAAGCCATTCTTCTAAAAAGAGAGAATGAGAATTTGAAGAATAGATACCCAAAGAATGAGAAAAAGGGATGCAAATATCAAAGAATATATTGAATGGTGAATTTATAAGGTAGTTAATGAGGAACTTAATGGCGTACTGATGATTTATTGAGAAAAATATAGTAAGGTGGCTTTTAAACATTGATTTAGAACAAGAACAAAACTCAGTGATTTACAGTGAAATGATTATTTATCAATTGCTTATTTATGCTTTTAAGATTTAATGGGAAGAATTCAATATGTGATAATTCTGATGTGAAATATTTCAGTGATGTCTCTGAAGCTTCTATTTGCCAAGATAAGTGCTCTCAAATCAGTAGACTTCCATAGACTAAGCATATTAGAGCACTGACAGTGTTAACTGATACATAATTGCTACTCATATAATGTTTTTTTTTTCCATGAAAATTTTAAAGAAACATTTTAAGGTATTAAATACCTAAACTCAGCTAAAACTGACAAACTAGAATTCAGAATTGTATACTAATTCACTCCAGCATTGCTTATTGACATGAAAGACCTAATTGTTCCTTCTACTTTCTTCTTTTGATCTTTTTCTAGTTTCAAATACATTTGTTCAGTGTGTTGTTTATTTTGCACACCCTGTGCTGTGTTGCCTACCATTTACTGCAATTCCTCTTCATGTCACAAGTCTTTATAAACATATGGCTCATGAGATCTCTGGTTTCTTCCTAGCTTTTCAACCCTTGTTACTCAAATACAGAACAATATTACAGAGATAATAATTAATGTTGACATTTACATCCAGTGATTTTGAGACTGATCTAAAGTCTCTCATTTTTAATGTTAGTTATAGCTGAAAAGAAGATATTCTCTCACAGAATTACTAAAAAAAAAGCCCCAAAACCCCTTCACTATCATAATGTAAACATTATTTTCTCACTATTTTTTCTCGCAATGCTCTTCTTAAAAGTAGTGCCCGCTCTGACCGTCTGTGCTTATTTAAGTGAAACTGAGCAATTTCTTTTTCTGATATAGATTCCAAGCTTTCCATTTTTTTTTTTTTATTTTGTGACATCAGAATCATTGCCTATTTTTTTATATCAAGCTTTTTAATCTTTGTTTTTATTTTAAGACTTATTCATTCTTTCATAGAAATTTTAACCAAAATTAATATCAAAAGGATCTCCAAAATTTCCTAAATTTAATCTGTGTATTACAGACCATGTAATTTCACCCAAATGAACCACTCTCTTTGGCAAAGCTTCAGCAGGCTTTAAGAAAAACCAGAAGAGACCACTAATCCATTGATAGTGGCAAAATAGTTGAGACCAATATAAATGGTGTCAGTGAATCAGATTTGAGATACTAGATGATCACTGAGTGGTAAATTGGGCTGCAAATGTGAGGAAAAGCTTTCTAAGGAAAAAAAACCCACAAACCTCCTTCCAAAAACAGAGAACCTGTGACCAGCATAAATGTGTAGCATACTTCAGTCAGGCACCTCGAAGGCTTCTCCATGCCCAGCTGAATACTGATCAACCATTCTCCAGATGTTACAGTTTTCAGCTTTAAAGTTAGCACTCTATGAACAATATCTGATGCTGTAGAGATAAAACAAAAAATATTTAACCAAAATTATCTTTATTTATAAGTCATCTTATGCAACTACTGCTAACCCTCTGAAACTAAGAATTTAATAATAAGTATTATTGGGCTACAAAGGTATGAATGCTACATTGTAGTGCTAGAAAAGTTTGTCCTACCCAGCCATATCAACTCTGCCTGATACAGGCAGCAAACAAACACCATTTTTAAGACATTACACTCATTTTTCCTCAAAAATTCTAAGCAAATGTCCAGCCACTATGACCCTCAGACAACTCTTTCAGTGTTTTATCCCACATCTACTGTTGGGCTGCCTCAAGCACACATGACAAAAGGTCTTTTACAATTCTAGACCATTTTTATGTCTGTTTTGAATTCTCTGATAAATATCCAGGACAAAGTGACCTGATAGCATTGCAATGGGTGGGTTACAACGTGTTTGATGGGAGACTCAAGACTTAGAGGGAGTTTTCCCAAAACTGATTATGTTAAAGAGTAAGATGAAAGTAAGCCAATTAAAGTGTATCCAGTGAATTACAGTGACTTTGGAAACAAAGAAGAGATCAGCTGAAGAAGTAGTGTCACAGGAGCATTATTGCCTGTAATTGGGCACTGAGAGAGGTTTTGGAGTAGGGGAGGAGCAGTGAACCCGCTGAGCACAGCCAGACATTGCCCCACAACATCCACAGCCCTGACTGGGTCTGGCCCAGAAGTGCTCTGTGGGGCACAAGAGCAGCCTGCAATGAGTCAGGGACCTACAGCAGAGGGGTAGAACTGGGGACCCCTCCTTGGCATGCGTGCAGGACACCTCCCACAGTGGTGCCTCAGTGTGCATCTACATGCATAGCTGGAGCACCCACAACTCCACGTGAGGGTCTGGTAGTTTATGCTGCATAGCTGATCCTGATATATAGTTCACTGATAATCACATGTCATTAATAAATCAATAAACTGCTTCCATTCTGATTTGCTTAAGGTAGGTAAACTGAGCATTTTCCCATGCAGGAGGTCTGTACATCTGACTTTGCATCATTTTGTACTCTGAAAACAATGAACCTTGCTCCATAGCTCACATGGTATGTTTCCAGAGGCAAAACTTTTTGGTTAGTTTCATGGAACACATCTGGTTGCATTCTAACAATTTCATAAAATAGTATAGAATGCATTGTGTAAGTTAGTTGTTCTCATTACTTACTGTCATGCCAGTTATTTTTAAAAAAATTGATTTTTACCAGAAAGATTTGGTAAGATAAAAATAGCTTGCTAGCACTGGTCCAAGAACTTCTCTTATTAGTAATCCTTTCTCTTTTACGTATTAGCTTAGAAAATTCTATGTTGAGCTCTGTCAACAAGACAGTTTTCAAGTAATTTAATTTTTGTCCTGCTGTTAGTGTATAATGCAATATTGAAAATGTTGTATAGTCAAGTACTGACTGTAAAGCATCAAAAAGTGATAACTTCCAAACACATAATATCAGTGCCATTGCTTTTGGAAACTGGATTTGTATTGCTGTCAATAAAGACCACAAATTTATTTCAAGCAAGAGTTTTGTCTGTGAAAAAGGTTAAATTCCAGGTTTTATCTTTCTCTGCATGTATCTATGAATCTATTTATTTTTTTTTATTTTAGTCATCCTATAATTTGGGCTAACTGATTTGTAATTCACAGGATTTTTAATTTTATCCTGTTTAAATACTGAAACCATATCTGCAGTCATCCAATCACCTGGAATTTCTTCAGTTTCCTAGGACTTGTGAAATATTGCATGAGTTATTCTGAAAGCTCCCAGCTGGTTTTCTTAGGGCTCTTGGGTGTCAGTTATCTGGGTCTGTTGATTTGCAAATGTTTAATTTCAACAGATGTTCCTTTACATCTTTCTTTGCTATTACAGCAGCAACAGCATCTGGGATACATACAATCTCATGCTTCTTTCCACATGCAGCACATAAATGTCAACTGGCCATTTCTGCACTGTAATACATTCTTTTTGCCAGGGCCATCTAGATGAACATGTTCCTGTAATCCAGTCCTCTCAATATTAACTTTCCTTCTGTTTCATTACACCTTCAACATCTCCTTATCACTATGCTGGCCTGCTATCCAGAATAACCTTTTTTCATGTCCTTGGAATTGTGGTTTATGGGATACCCCGTAGGATATTCATGAACAATTCCTGGCTTTTATTAAACCACTCCACATTAGACACATATACTTTGTCACTTATCATCAGTTACTTTGATTTGGTAAAAGTGATCACTTCAGTGTTCAGGTATGTTGATAATGGGTTAGTGTTGTGTTCTGTTCTCATAACTGAAATCTAACTAGATAAGATCATTGGCATCTTTTTTTAGGTAAGTCATTTCCGCATTGCTGCCAGTAGGAATAATGTCCAAACAGCGAGTTATCTCATGTTGTCTTGGCTATTCAACATGTCCAGCGAAGACCCCTTGAGTTGATGTCACTCTTGGCAACACTGGTATTCTTCCTATTGCATCTCAGCTGTTGTTTAATGAGCAGTTTTCACTGTTCATTAAACTTTAAGACTGTAACAGAAAGGTACATTCTTTAGTTTCATGACAGGACTTCTGTCCATAAATTTCCATAGTGTGTGAAGTCCTCTGTGGCTCCAGTGTCTTTGATGTGAACTATTACTTCTTCTTCCTCATCCCTTTTCCAGTCATTCTATTTTTCTATAGAAAAATCACAGAATTAGTTGCAATATTCATGCAATAAGATTCACGTTGTCTTTTTGCAGTGCTACTAGCTCTGTAGTACTCACACACATACATCTCCATGCCACTCATTATGGCAACAGACTACACTCCCAGCAGTGTTATATAAATGCTAAAGAAGGATGTCTTCCTTCTCCTCTTAGATTATTATAAAGTTACAAATTCTGTGTACACAGCTTACTGTATGTTATGTAATGACAATGCTATTACTCTGCTCTGTTTATGTAGCTGTAAAATCTTTCTGGCTAATATTTGCTGTAAAGAACCAGATGATTTGTACAATGATCTTTTAATGGCAAATGATACCACCATACCCAAATTGCAAAATTCCTTCTCCACTCACATAAACCAAATTTTCATGTTAGTAGATACTGCCTTTTTTTCCTTCTGTTACTCAAGAAATAGAAGGGATTTCTGAGTAAGCCAGAAGGCAACTCCATTAGCTTCCTACTAATTTTTTCTTTGTCCAGGAGGTAACATAGGCCATTTTCCAATTTGGATGGTGACTCTCGTAGATGTTGAATAGATAATCCGAAGAACTCACCACAGAATGCTTCTAAACTAACAGGCTTGTACAAGATCACTTTTACTGTCTAAGTACAGATAGTCTAACCCAACAAAACTACTGTAAGTATAAAACTTTCATAAATCTACTAGTTCACTATAGAACACTGTATGATATAACAGAAGGACCTCTGCAGCTTATCAGGTTCAGTGGACATGTAGGCATAAAAATCTGATGTGTATCACCCCTGACTGATGAAACCGTTTATGTGTGAAAAGTGCTTGTCATTGCATGGCAAATGTGAAGAAATCTATGTTAAAAGTTCATCTCTTTACAGCCAGAAGTTCACTCTAACTGTGCACACCTGAAGATTATGAACTAAATCTAAATTCAGGCATCAAACCACAGACAACATACTTAACAGAAATTCAAGCTCTTATTATTTATTATTATTATTTATTTTTAAAATTCACATCCAGTTTGATTTGGGGACTGAAAAGCCTTTAAAAAATCACTTCTTAGACGTGTTATTTGGTGTAATATCTTGAGACGTGCATAGTGAACTTAGTATGCCATCTTCACTCCTTCATAATGAACAGTTTGACATAATCATAAATGCAAACAGAAGTGTACTATGGTCTGGGTCCATCTCACAAAGAGTAAGTTGGTTACATAGAGGAAATATATGGAGTACTGTAATAGCAGTGTTATTATTCATCTGGCTGAACATGAGCCAGCAGTGTGCTCAGGTGGCACAGAAGGCCAACGGCATCTTGGCCTGTATCAGGAATAGTGTGGCCAGCAGGACTAGGGATGTAATTCTGCCCCTGTACTCGGCACTGGTGAGGCCTGAGTATTGTGTGCAGTTCTGTGCCCCCCACTTCCAGAAGGATACCGAGGTGCTGGAGCGGATCCAGAGGAGAGCGACAAGGCTGGGGAAGGGACTGGAGGGAAAGTCTTATGAGGAGAGGCTGAGGGAGCTGGGGTTTTTCAGCCTGGAGAAGAGGAGGCTCAGGGGGGACCTCATCACTCTGTACAACTCCCTGAAGGAAAGTTGTAGTCAGGTGGTCAGGTGGGGGTTGGGCTCTTCTCTCAGGCAACCAGTAACAGGATGAGAGGGCATGGCCTGAAGCTGCACCAGGAGAGGTTTAGGTTGGATATTAGGAAGCACTTCCTCACGGAAAGGGTGATAAATATTTCATGGCTGGAGAAAAGCCAACTGTATCTTAGATTAAATGCACAATATTTCATTCCAACTTGATTTGCTTAATTTACAAAATTGTCAGTTGGGTCCCTTTACCAAATGAGTCAGCTCTTTAAACACCTGCATTTGATAAAAATGTTAATAAGATTTAGAGTTGGAATGGCTTCAGATTGCTCATTTAGCTGTTACTGTTGCATTTATTTATTTGTTTATTTTTTTCTATTCATGTATTTATCTGTTTGCAGTTGAAGAGCACTTCTATTTCATTGATTGTATAGTTTGCTTTTGGCAAACAAAAAGTTGTAAAATAGCAAAAGTAGTATTTCACTCAAAAAGTTGTAATTTTATAAAAGAGCAGTGATTAAACATCTTAGAGAAAAAAAAATAAATCATGTTTGTGTTCATGTATGAGTTCAAAAGTTGTCTTAACTTCATTTATATCAGGTCTCATTCTTCTGTGGGATGCCTTTTTGCACTCTTTTGTCTGCACTTTAAATTTGACTTTGTGTGGTCTATCATTGTCTTTGTTGAAAAGCTATTCCTTATTTCCCGAGACGCTGTGGTAGTGGAGATCAGTTTAGATAGTTGAACTGACATATCCTTGGCATAACATTTGTTTCAGCAAAGGACTTGAAACTGAGATTAACTTTAAGCACCATTTATTTTCTTGAAACTGAGCATATGCTTTGAAGTAATTCATGCCTTTCTGCCCCTCTCTTAAGTAAGTCTGTATCTAAGAAGTGAGGGCTCTTCTTGGCTTGTGGGGGGGGGGGAACTGTACTTTTCCCCTCAGTTAGGTGCTCAGAGATGTTCACAGGTCAGGATTGCTCAGGCATTTGGAGAAGAAAGACAAAGGGTAATGTTGATTTGTACTTAATATGAACACTTCAATAGTAATTTGCTATGCACTTTAGGAAAGTCAGTTGATGATTTGGGTTTGTTAATTTTGGTGAAGATTTAGACCAGTGCACAGAGCTTACTTCAGTAAGTGTGTGATACCGGTATACTTGATTTACTAGCAAACGGTGCTATTTTATAGCTATTTCACAGCCCCTTTGCAGTCATTATCGTCTCCTAAACAATTTCTCTTACCTCCAAGTACTGGACAGAGCTATCCATGCTGCTAGAAAGCAGACAGTAATTTTTATGCACACAAAGTTCTTAATGCAAAATTCAGCTGAACTTTGTATCCCTCGTGGGACATCTCCCTTTCAAGAAAAAAGTATTACCATTACATCATAATGGAAGCAGTTTAAGCATAGATGTCTGAAACTGCAAACTAAACTCAGATGTTATTTTTAGTCTTGAAAGGAACTGTTGTACCTCCTCTGGCATTCAGTATCTGTGTAAGTCCTTCATATTCCCTCGAATGAAATCCTCAACATACACTTTCCACCTGAAGTTGTCTCTTCCTTGCCTTGCCTTGACTTTGCCTTGTCTTGTCTTCTCCTTTCTTGTTAACTATTTCCCCTTCTAAGGAAGACATATGAGGAGTTATCAAAGAAAAGGAGCTAATGTGTCCGTTTGTGTACCATTACTCGGCTCAATCTTCTGCATGTTCCCTGCCCTTTATCTCTTCTCTTTTCAGCAGTTAAAGCCTATTAGGGAAGGAACTGCATTTGTATGAAACAAAGCCCTGTGGAGACTATTTTTCAGTGAGCTCCTGAGGCTCACTGTAATACCTATAATACCAGTTTAAAGTGGCAACAGTTCAGTAAGGACAATGAAAAAAAAAAAAAAGGCTTTTAGGTCACATTGTCACATTCCTAGTTTCTGAGAAAATACTGAGGGGCGGAAGAAAGCAAAGAAATAGATTTATGTCTGGAAGAAGCGAACATAAATAGCTAAGTCCTTTAGTATGAAAGAAGAACTGTGTCACAGACATAGCCGAGGTTAAGAATAGACATATTACATCATCTTTTGCACAATGCAGTAGTGGGAAAAGGGAGGAAATGAAACCTTAGGAGAGGAATAAATAAATTACAGACAGACTTTATAGAAAAATGGCTAGACTGGAAGCTCCTTAGGAAAAATCTGGGTTGTGGTCTGTGTAAGATTCAGGTGAGGAAAGAATGGAAAGAACTACTTCAACAAAAAGAAAAGAATTGTTGGGGTTACTGATAGCATGGAAGAAATGGTCAAGGTTTTTTTTGTGTTAAGAGGTCCCGTAATTATATATGACATATTAGTGGTGATGGCAAGCTGGGGGGCAGCCTTTCAAAATCCAGAGCCTCCCTAAAACAAGCAGGAAAAATGTATACAGAACTCTTACCATGGAATCATAGAATCATTAAAGTTGGAAATGACCTTAAAGATCAAGTCCACCTTAAAGATCAAGTGCAACCATCTACTAAACATTATCATGATTCTGAACAGTTCTTTTTTTTTCCCACATTAGAAATTATGCAGGTCTGCAATCAAATTAGTCAAGAGAAAGTTCTACTGAGAGTAATTGAGTTACCTTCAGGACTGTACCTCTGGCACATCGGTTTCATTTGTCCTGTGAGAACACAGAACCTCTAAGGATTTGAACTAGATGATTTCCAGAGGTCATTTCCATACCCTACCATTCTGCAACTTCGAGTGATTGGTCCTGTGCAGAGAATCTCCTAATAAATGTGACCCACAAACCAGCTGAATGATAGATGACTTTGCACTGACTGAAAAAATTGTTCAAAACCACTTTCCTTATTTAACTGGTGGCTTAAACACAAATTATCCAGAAAGAAATACTTAACCTGTTAAACCATAGTACAAGGAAGTGGGTTGGATGGCCTATCAGCCTCTAAATCCTTGGGTAGGTCTTTGGAGAAACACCTGTCCTGCAGTTCCATTTCTAACCTAGAGCAGAGAAATGGAGAGAAGGAAAGTTTGGTGTTTCTTAGTTCATCTATGGAAAAAATGATATCCCCGCTCTGAAAAGATAGACTGAGAGTCTGAAAGCTGTTTAACTGTTTGAAAAAATAGTTTGGAAAAATAAACAATGTATATTTTTCCATGGTCACATGGGAAAATGCCGGATACTAAATGATTGTTAGAAGGAGGTGTCAAGCAAAAATTGTGAAAGCTATAACTTAGGCATAAAGGTGAACTGGGGATGCTACAATATAATCACTGAAACCAACCATTAATTTAATTCTGGGGTGCTGCATCAATATGTGTGACAGGATGGGGTCTACTTTTTGGAAAATCTCTTTTGTCTCTGGACACCAGAAATATGGAAATATATTCTGGAACATCCTTGAATTTAGTACATCTTACTGCTCTCTGTTTTTAGCAATTATACTAATTTCTAAATCTTACTAAAATTCTTCAGCATGCCAATATAGTTTTGCTTCAAACTAGCAAGTAGACTCGGGAAAGGTATGTGTTGTGAATGGCTACGGATCCTAATTCAGCTCTCATGTGGGGCTAGGAGAATGTGTGTGCCAGTAACAGACAAAGGAGCAGTTTGCAATTGCTTTGCATTCACAGCCCTATATAAATCCAGAATTAAGCCAGTGACAACGTAAGATGGGCTCACCTTGTGAAAGGGTTCACTCAAGGCTATTTCTATCTGGTCTGTTTTTAGGGAAGAAGCAGTTAGATCACAACAGGCATCGCAAAGGTGTAAAAGTCATCTAATGAGATCTGTGAAGCTTCACTGACACTTTTAAAATTTTTGAGTTCAAATTTGCAACTCTAACACTTAGTTTGAAGAGTGTTTTAAAATACTGCTGTATATAAAGTGAAAAAAATTATCATTGTGCGGTTTTATGCAAAGCTAAAGGGGTTTATCACAAAAAGGGTGATTGGACACTGGAATGGACTGCCCAGGGAGATGGTGGAGTCACCATTCCTGGAGGTGTTTAAGAAAAGATTGGATGCTTCACTTAGTGGCATGATTTAGCTGATGTCATGGTGTTAGGTCATAGGCTGGACTCGATGATCTCAGAGGTCTTTTCCAGCCTCAGTAATTCTGTGATTTTGTGAAATTAGAACACTGCATTCTAATCATTGCACAAGCAATGAGACGCAACACTGTAGGAACAGACAGTGGTGGAAATTTATTCACTTAGAGCCATTTTTAAAGAAGAAAACAAATTTCTTTGTTTCTTTTTTTTTGTTGTTGTTGTTTGTTGGTTTTTGTTTGGTTTGTGGTTTGTTTTTTTTTTTGTTTTGTTTTGTTTGTTTGTTTGGCCTTTTTTTTGTGTCTATTCAGAGGAAACTGTTCTGTTACAATTTCAGATTATCATTTTCTGATTCTAAATAGATATCTGTTCTTAGTCCTCCCAAGTAAACCAGTTAAAAACCCCTCCAGAACTGTAGGGGATTAGGCTGTCAGAAATGTAAGTCTAAATGTATGTAAAACCTGCTCTGGTTGCTATTTTAATCTGAACAGACACTAGCTCAGCCTACTCAGAAAATAAAGATAAATTTGAAACAGATGTCAAGAACTCACACATTTTACAGGAGCCCTGCCTGGAATGGCCTAACCAAGAAAGGTCACTATGGCTGAACTGTTTAAGAATAAGTATCACTTCCAAAGACAATTGGCCTATTATGGCAGTCTTCATTGTTTCCATTATTACCATGGTTTTATAGGGTTTAGAACTCTCCTACAGTTTAAAATGTCATATCCCAACCAAATTCAGTGTGGTGCTATTATTGCAGTAAATCATCTAAAAAATAATTCCTTTAACTTTCATTCTGAGTTTGGCAAATGTAAGAAAAAAGATAGCATCGTCTGGCTTGTAGTCATACGGCAGTCCCACAGAAAGTGGTCTTGCCAGCAGTGCAGCTCAGAGCTCCTCAGCACCGGACGCAAAATTAAATTCTACCACCATGTTTCATCAAAGACACTCCTGTTTTGGGGATGGGAGAGAAGGATAGAAGATAGAGCTGAAATGGTAGAGCCGGAAGGAAGAGAAATGCTGCTGCTGTTTCGAGACTGACATATACACTCCAGTCTACCTATTGGCAGTTGCTGCTGCTGCAGACAGCCAGCGACCTTTCCAGGCTTCTAGCATGAGGATGATTGAGGGACTTGAACATCTCCCCTATGAAGAAAGACTGAGGGAACTGGGGCTGTTTAGTTATGAGAGGAGAAGACTGAGAGGGGACCTTATAAATATCTATAAATATCTGAGGGGTGGGTGTCAAACGTAAGGAGCCAATCTCTTTTCTGTAATGCCCAGCAGCAGGACAAGGAACAACGGGTATATGCTTGAGTATAAAAGGTTCCACTTCAACATGAGGAGGAACTTCTTTACTGTGAGAGTGACGGAGCACTGGAACAGGATGCCCAGAGAGGTTGTGGAGTCACCCTCTCTAGAGACTTTCAAAACACTTCTGGATGTGTTCCTGTGTGACATACCCTAGGTGATCCTGCTTTGACAGGAGGCTGGACTCAATGATCTCTAGAGGTCCCTTTCCAACCCCTAACATTTGATGATTCTATAATTCTATGGAGCTTATTGGTCGTTGATTACTTTGTATGGTAGAAAGTCCCAGGATCTCACTAAAGTAAGGGACAGAGAACAAGTGGGGACAGTAACATGGAAGCATGTGTTACCTCAGGAATGAGATGAAACAAGGCATTCTAGCAGTTTTCTGGAATAAAAACACTGGTTTTACTTAACTTAGTTGGGAATATTGTCCAGAATTATAAATAGTAATTTTTCACACTGTGTACAAACATGTGATCTGAAATCTACTTCTTTAACAACGTTCTTGAATTATCCTGATTATTTATGCTTATTTTGATTTTAACACTGGAATTTTAAGGGCAACTGATACAGTACCTACATTATCTGATCTTGTATGTTCACATTAAATGCATATATTTGTCTACAGGTAGTTTTGTGCTGGATTTTTAAATTGTATTCCCTTCTGGAGAGATGTTATCACACCAGAGGGAGGAATGGGAACGGTTATTCTCTGTTAAGCACCAGCATCAACTTGTTTTTCATACTGGCACTTTGCCTTTCAGTCTGAAAGTCTTTTGGAAGGAATTTTGCCTTCCAGTCTGGTTTTTAGACACCTGCTATCAAAGAATCTCTTATAATCTTTTATATATTGGAAGTAATTGGAAATTATGACTCCATAGATTTGTACATTGATTGCTCATGAATTGCATGTACATAAACCACACAGTTAAAAAAAAAAAACAACAGCCTGCAAAATAAGTATGAGAAAGAACTGACAAGAAATGTTCATTTCATTATAGCTCATGAGATAATATGTATCTTACTCCTTGTGTATCACATGAAGTACTTTCAAGAGAGCTATTTAGCAGCTCAAATACATATTTTGACATAAAGCTAAACATACATCTATGAAATTCAAGATGTTTGTCTCTTGGATACATTTTTCTTCTTTAACATTCAGCATGTAATTTTGTAAAATACTTTGGAGGAAAATATTTCAAGACAGACTGCCAAATTTAGAGTTGAAATTTAGAATTCTGGTTGTGAGGGGTTTCATTCTAAGTTCTGTATGAAGTAATAGCTCAGCTTATGGAATTCAAAATAAAAGGAGAATCAAGTACAGAAATAGTGTTCAAGCCCTAAAATACGTATTTTTTTAGTTATTTTATATGTTACAAATGCAGATGGACCAAAGTGTTTGACTCACTGTCCCTTCCCTTCCCTTCCCTTCCCTTCCCTTCCCTTCCCTTCCCTTCCCTTCCCTTCCCTTCCCTTTGTTGGATAACTTCACTAAAACAAGAGGGCTTAGGTTGCTTATAATAATTTCCTTTATTAAGTGTAACTTTCCTGGTTGCTTAAGAGAGCCTTATGAGACTGATAGCTTTCTGCAAAGAAACCATGAACAAGTCTGTTGCATACCTAAACCATCTGTCCAAATTGCAATAAAAAACCCAAACAAGATATCTATCTGTGTTGCTTTGCATCATTTTCTGGTCTTTTTCCTTGGTTTTTTTTTAGATGCATATGGCAAACAATGATGACTAAAACTATGACTGAAGGATTAATCCTTTATTTTCTTTTTTGCTTGAGTGAACCAAATTAAACAAATGATCACAAGTTTAACTTTCCTTGGCATCAAGAAGAGCATCTGGAGCTGTTTGCTTTGAGTATGTACCTTTTTGAAATATACCTCCACAAAACACTTCCAGCCAGTCTCATCAGGCCAGTTTTTCTCTCATTTAACTTGGATGAGCCAGAAATTATCCCACTCAGTGGAGAATGTTAGGATGCTCCAGCAAATGAAAATTTCAGGTAAATGAGAAGAGAAGCTTTCAGCTGTGTTTATCTTTTTCCATTTCAGCTTTTTCATTGACTTGTGTGCCAGATGGAATGGCAGATTCCCAAGTCTCTGAGTAATAAGAGAATTATCAATTCTTTTTGGTTACAATAGCTCTATGTGAATTGTAGGACTGAGGCATGTCTTTCAACTCCTCTATCTTCTGCATGCCCTACTTGTTACCTGACTCTGCTGGGAGAAAACCCAGAGGTGGTCAGTAGAAACACAGTGTCATGGTTAAGCGACTGGACACTGGGAGGCTACTCAGGACTCTATATACTCTGTAAATTTATATGCATGGGTCGTGAGAGGATTTCCATTTAGGCAGCTGTTAAGCAGCATGAGAATATATATTAATGGCACTTATCTAGGATTATATTTAGATTTAAAAAATGATGTTCCAGTATAAAATTGCATCCATTTCTCTACACCAAGGTCTGCTCCTGCTGTCTTCTCAGAAGCTACTTCAACCTTCTTATTCTTGCTTTTGAATATCATGGAGACCACTCCTTACCACTGTTATGACTCTCATAAATGACATGACCAAATTATTCACTTTCACAGGTAGCAGGTAAGAAAACCGAGACACACAAAATTTGCTATACTTAAAAAGAAGACATGTCATAGCTAGAAATAGGGGCGAGAGCTTTTGATTTCTAGACCTGTTACCTAACTATGTATTTATTTTTCAATCTTTATAAGTAAAAAAGTGTATGTTCAGTTAAAAATGTAAAAAAGTAAAAAAGTGATGTTCAGTTATTTCTTCAATTGCTGTGTTATATGTTTAATTTCCTATGTTCTAGGAAATTAATGGATTACAATTTGAAATGCAGAATGAAAGGATTGACATACTAATTGGTATGTTTTAATTCAGTGTTTATTTGCAATTTATGTATTTAAAATATGAAGACTGAGACCAATGGCTGAAGCTAAAAGAACTTTGCCTAATTAAAGACATCATTTTACTAATTTTCATAGTATATCTCAATGAAGCTCTATCACATGCTAATGCACTGTATTGTTAGTAATCTGAAGTTAAGGAATAGGTCAGAGTGGGCTGGAAAACAAAAAGGCCTGTGGAAAAATTTCTTATGCATTGTTTATTTATATTTTTTTCATCTAGTTTATATGATATAGAAGCTATTACTAGTGGGCAAAAGACAGTATTTAAAATAGAAGTACTACAATAACATAATAAACTTAAGTGGTAGATGAGTGGTCATGTTAAAGAAATGATGTTCTCCCTACAAATGCAGGAGCTTGTCTCCTAGAAGATCCAAATTTAGAGCCAACTTGGTTGCTTATTTATTTGATGAAATTGCTTGCTTGCTTCTATGCTTTGACTATCACTTCTTGTATATATATCTTCAAGAGATGCACTTGTGCTTAGACAAGCAAGTGTGTTAAAGCGGTATGTGTGACAATTATATTTTTTTTCCCTCTAAACTCTTAAAGCCTCTGATCATTTTTGTGGCCCTCCTCTGAACCTGCTTCATCAGGTCCATGTTCTTCCCGTGTTAAGGGCTCCAGAGTCTGGATATACAGTACTCCAGGTGAAGTCTCACCAGAGCAGAGTGGAAGAATCACCTCTCTTGATCTGCTGGCCATGCTTTTTTGATGCAGCTCAGGATGCGATTGCCATTTTGGGCTGCAAGTGTGCACTGTTGGCTCATCTCCAGATTCTCATCCACCAAAACACCTAAGTCCTTTTCTGCAGGGCTGCTCTCTATCACCTTATTCCCCAGCCTGTGTTGATAATGAGGATTGTTCCAACCCAGGTACAGGACGCTGCACCTGGCCTTGTTGAACTTCAGTGAGGTTCACATGGGCCCACTTCTCCAGCTTGTGCAGGTCTCTCTGGATGACATCCTGTCCCTCAGGTGTATCAGTCACACCACCCAGCCTGGTGTCATTTGCATACTTTCTGATGGTGCACTCGATCCCGTTGTCTGTGTCATTGATGAAGATATTAAACAGCACTGGTTCCAGTACAGACGCCTGAGGGACACCATTTGTTTCCACGACATTCTCTCTCTGTAGAAGAATAAAAGCTAAGGAAGACAGCCTCTTGCATTCCTGAAGGATTACATGTGAGTTGCTAATCTGAGAAAGCCGAAAGACTGGCTGCTGAATGTCCAAAAAGGTCAGAATGGATTTTTGTCAGAGGTAACAGTTCCCATTCTTTATATGGTCATTTATATTTATTTTGTACTGATATTTCATCCCGTCGTATGTTCTTCATTAATGGAAGTCTTGACTCTGGTTTTATCACCACAATGTTTTCAGAACCGTAAGATTTGGTGTTCACTGGCCACAAGAGGACTCTTTAAGCAGGAGGTAAGGAGCTTTGGAAAAAGGAAATAGAGTGAATCTTTTCATCACGCTAGCCACATTATGTCTGCAATAGCCCGAGTTTTTAGTTCCTACACCCTTTGTCATCCTAGCAATTGGAAAGGGTATTTTTACATGCAAAGTGAGCATGTTTGTGCTGGAAGGCAATCGAGATCCAGGGATGCAAAAGCCAAAAATGCTGTTTTACAGAGCAAAAATTTAGAGCAAAGTCACAGTTCCATGTAAATGTATGGATAGGACTGTATTTTACAGAAATGAAGGTATCATCTAAACCCCAGGAATTCCAGACTATGCTCTGTTTTTAAGGCCAACTGAAATAAGTGATGTATATTTCATTCATCTTGTCATTCATAATATTCCTGTGTCTGCTGCCATAGGAATAAGGGTTGAGAAAGCATAAGTAGAATGGTGGCCTTAGCCCATACTTTCATCAGCCTATGAAGGGATTAGGTGGTGCAACTACCTGCAACATCATGGGATGTGACTTAGTACGAAAAGGAATTTCTTTAACATTTGTTCAAGAAAGAAAACATACCATAAGAAGATCCAAACCATAAAGAATCTGTGAATCATATGCTGACTAATCAATTCCTTCATTTCAGCACAGACAAAAAAATACCCTCTCCACATGTCTAGTTTCCACTGATTACTTCAGATTTTTCTTGCAGAACACTTTTTCTGAATAAACTTCATATAGAATTGGGCTAATGGCTGATTAAGTTAAAATGACACAAAATAGCTTTTGTCTGAAGAAGTTGGGAAAACCCCCCAGACTTTGGAAAGAAAAAAAAAATCTTATTATGTCATTAAATGCATTAATTAATATTTCTAAATCATATTATATATAAAAATTAAGTATAAATCAATATTAAACAGAGAATAAATGATATAAATTATAAGCCATTTATTTGAAAAAGAATATGACAAGAAGACTATGTGTAGTTTGGGACTTCACTGTCATTTTTCTGTAAACATAGTCCTTTATGCAGATTACATAGTTAATGTCTGGAATTTTTTGTATGTAAGATTCATGTGTAACTATATTTATATTAATAACAAATTCAACCTATCATTTGCCAATGAATGAGTGACAATGAAGTAGGTTAAATTTAGGTTAGAAAGTAGAGTTGTCTGTGTGATGTATTCTTAATACTCTGAAAATGTTCATTCTGTGCATCCTGGATGTGATGTTGACTCAACTTTGTGGTACAGTGTGGACCTGAGAGCCACAGCAGAACACCAAGTGATTATTTTATTTCTTCAGTAGAAAATATGGAATTGAATGTATTTTCCCAGTCTTTCTGAAAAAATACAAGACAACTCCCATGATGAACTAGGTTATCACAAATAGCTTCATCCAAGTATGGAAAATTACTGATCCTCTTTTTCCTCAGAGACCAAATGGATGGCTGTACAAAACACTGTAATGTGCCAAATGAGACAACTTGTTATTGGCTGTGTCCCTGGGTAAAATGACACTAAAAATGCAGTAGAAAGAGGAAAAAAATCACATTATTTTCTTTAACTTTTGTTTGCTTTGTGCTCCTTATTTCATTGTAGTAATTTTTTTCCTATTTTCAATGCTCTTGTGGCAGATATAAGAAAATATTATCTTTACATTTTTCTCACTTTTCATCTTCTATTTCAAGTTCTAATAAATGTATCTGTGTGGGTTGGAACAAAATTTTATGAATTGTCTTTGAGATGCTTTCAAGAGAAAGAGGAATTATTTCTTAACAATTATATAAACATTTATATAAACAAAGGAAAAAAAAGATTAATTAGGTGGCAGTGTAGTGCATTTATGAGTTTATCTCTAAAGACAACATCAACTGTTTTTGTCATTTATAGTTTTGAGATCTGCAAGAACTAGTCATCAAAGTTCAGATGGAGAAGTGGAGATCATCTGACTTCTTGCCAAACTGCACAGCATTTGGAACAAGGATTTTAATTTGGAATCATCGACCAGTTTATCAGTTTTTATAAATTATTTTTTTTGCATGTAGAAACAACAAAACACAAAGGGAATCAAGTTGGAAGAGTGAACAAATATAAAGCTTTTATATGGAGAGAGGAAAAATACGACATGTTACTTAAACTTAGTATTTTCACTCACAATAAAAAAGTGATCGGCTTTCCACTGCTTTTAAAAAAATACTGTAGAAATAATGGAATGGTATTTCTATAAATTAAATTGTATGACATAGATTACTTTCTGTGTCCAACAGAGAGCTTGCTATGGCCTGTGCCTTAAGCACTTCTCCTGAGATGTTAGTGTCACTTTTCACTTTGAGATGTTCTCAGGTCCCTGACTAGATCACAAATGTTTCAGAACAAGGGAGTGACCAAGAGAATCTATATCTCTTTAGAAATCCAAGGAGCTCATAAGATCTGCCAAAAACATCCCTGTATTTTCCAGCTGTCAAATTATCAGTCTGAAAGTGATGACTTGGTCAAAACTTTCTGTAGTACAGTATTTAGTTTGTGGTATGTGGGAGTGAAGCAGAAGATCTCAAAACACCTACTGACCTATTGCCATTTTGCCCTTATGTCTGCAGCATTTAAGTGTTCTGTCTAGGGTATACACTTGAATGTCACTTTAACAGCCTGGTGCAGAAAGTGTGTTTCTCTGTCACTAACAGAATGTAATTACCTATTTTCTATGGAGATTCACCCCGCCCCCCAAGCTAGAAATTTGAATCCTTGATGCTGCTCTTCATCTCCAGACATTATGCAACATTATGGTATATATGTCCTGTATACCATAGGAGAACATTTCTCTGTCTTGCTAGAACAGAACAGAACAGAACAGAACAGAACATTACGTTTCAGTAGGAAGGGATGCACAGTGATCATCCAGTCCCCAGATAGACTCAGTGACAGATGGAAACTGGAATCATAACTTGTATTCTGTAACTGGATTCAGTAACACATAAATTGGTATCATTTGTTGTTCCATAAAAGAAAAGAACAAAACCAGCAGGTAGTTTCTTTGTTGCTCGCTCACTCTCTTGCTCTCCTGTTGTCTCACTGTCACACTCCTATTTGAGTCCAAAGAGAACTACAATTTTTATTCAGGAACTGAGATCACCATGGATCACTAAAGCCAAAAATACTTTGTATAAATACTCATGTATTCAGTGGGAGAAAGATCACTCTCTAAAACCACTGCTGTTAGCAGTAAGCAGAAAGATTTTATCATGTTCATATTGGCTTTGGGATTGTTACTGAAATAGGTTTTCAGTTCTTCACCTGAAATATGATATGAAAAATCCAGCTTTCATGCAGTCATGCACCATTAGCTATGTTTAACAAATGCTTTCAACTCTCACACTGAAGCAGTAATTTTGATTATGACTCTAGTGATATAAACCAGGCCTGAAATTTAGCAGTAGGATTTCCTGGAGAGCAGAATGAGTGTTAGAAATGAAACCCCATGTTCAGCAAGGTGTTCCAGTAGAAGTGTGGAGGGCCTTTTGTGAATGAGATTCAACACGTATCACTTTTCACATGTGCTTGGACAGGGATGTGTGTACCAAGGAGGCATTTGGAAGAGGAAGAATCCAGGCATTTGTTTTAGGATAGTCTGTGTAATACCTGGCAATGTTTGTGCTTAAATGGGAGCAATTGGTAATTCTCTGTTGAAATGACATGTACCCTACATGCTGCTGGCTCTTGTTCAATGGTGCAGATGATTTCTTTTCTGAATATTACTAAAAGTATTCTTTTTGCATTAAGTCATGTGCAGTTTTCCTTTAAGGCAATAAAAAATGTCTTTGACTTATGGCTGCATTTAAACTAGACGGTCAGATTCAGCCAGTTAAACCAAACACACACAACTACTTTGACAAATAACTAGCAAATTATGGTTTTAATTTGTGTTAATGAATGTGAGTGTGAGCCCCTGATACCACTAAGTATGCAAGGTAAAGTGCAGGGTGATTTGTCAGTGTAATCTGACAAACAATATCTGTACAGTTAATTCTGGCATGTAGTACTCATTGACTGAATATTATGAATAGTGTGGTGGGTTTTTAGAGTGATCACAAGGAAACATAAATTAATCAAACCACAAACATTATTCAGTTTGTAACCTGAACTAGTCTTAACAGATGGAAAAACAAATGAAAGTGACTTGAGTTTTCCTTCAAAATAAATCTAACACAGGTTGTTACAACTAGAAAAAAAATAGTGGGAAGAAGCATAATTCAGTTTTCAGCTTCAAGGCAGTTTTGTCTGGTGTCACTGAAAAAAGAGTTTTTGGAAAGGTCACACAGCTTCCTAGGTTTTATTTATTTCAAACCCGAAATAATTGGAATCTACTTGAAAAAATATTCTTAAGGGAAAATTTAATGGCAGTGTGTGTTCCCCCTCTTTCTCAGCTAGACAAATTATGTTATCACTGAACTAAAACCACCCGAGTCTCAAATTTCTCCAGTGTTCTGTCCTATTTTTCCAGTTCACCATTAGTACCAGGCCATCCTTAAAGTAACATCCTGATTTGATGTTATTCTTGCAGTAACTGACACCTTTAATGAGGCTGAGTATTGCTTGAATTCCCATGTATGACTGGAGTCACAGTTGCTTAAGCAGCACCAGACCACACACATACTATTTTAGAGGACAAGGGTCACAGATAATTGACAGAAGTCCATTGTTTGCATAATTTGTCAAAAATCTCATTTGTGTACCCTTTCCCACCTAAACACAATGGCAGAATGACAAGATATTCTATTGGACTCTGAAAAAATAAACCACCCTAATTATGTCCCTAGTGAACCACATGAAGATAAAAAGGTGAGACTAGACCAGGAGAAAAAGACCAAGTATGGAAAGATGAGGGTGAGGAGAGTAAGGGCAGACAACAAGGGGAGGCACTGATGGAAAGAAAAAATAAAGGGGAGACAATTCAGCACAGAATTATAGAACCCTGAAAGGAATAATTATTCAAGAGGGAGAGTTTGCCAGGTGGAAACTGGAGACTAGAATGGTGGAGATTGCTTCATCAGGGCCAAATGGAGGTGAGTAGTATCCTTACTTAGAGAATATTCACTGTAGTGAGGTGGTAAGTGTGAATTGTAACACTACCAATGCACTCATGCTTTCTCAGACCTAATAGAGGTCCTAGAATTCTCTCTGTATTTTCGCTAGTGAAAATCTTGCAGTTTATCTAAACTGGCAAAAAAGTTCATCCCTCCTTGTAGCTTGCTAGTGTCTGCAAATGTCTGCTTTGTGTTTGTTATAATCTGTACAATTATCGTGTCCTTTTTTTATTTTGCCTTTTCCAGTAGAGTTTTGGAAAGAGTAAGTATACAATTTTAGTAATCCAAAAAGGAAACCGTTCAAAGCAGGGAAAATTATATTACACCTGGAGAGAAAGAAACCTACTATTTAATTTTCAGCAGCTCGCCAAAGTTCATCGTACAGAATTGGATTCAGGTGGTAGAATCAACTTGAAGCATGTACAGAAGTGTTGTTCAGGAGATCTCTGAAAGGTGATAACAGGGTGCTATATTAGTAAGAAGTGGTCAGGTAGAAATGTGTGTATATAGCCAAACATTTGGCTTCAGTTAATACTGAACTGACAACAATTACATTGTACTAGAGTCTGAGTTACAATCTTGTTAACTAAATATAAAAATATTTTTCCTCACAGAGATACAATAATTTTCAGGGTAAGTTCCTTTTATATGGCAGCATTTGCAAATGAAACTCAGATAGGCAAGACATCAAAAAGCAGAAAGACCTTTCTGTATTAATCCCTTGTAATGCACAGATACTTTGTTTCATATTTTCAGAATATTCTTGCAAGATCATGAAATCAGATATTTAAGGTCTGGTAATCACACAAAACTTTGTATAAAACTTCAATTTCCCAAATACCTTTAGGGAACCTGAAAGTCAGTACAATTTATGGATCTTTATATTTCCTGCAAATTAAATAATATACATGGAATGTGTATGTTGAGGTGGAATAGCTGGAAGTGGTGTATCTAATTAATCTCCATAGTATCTCCAGTCTTTGCAAGAATGATAGAATGAAGAATTTGAAAATAAAATACTAGAAAGCCAAGAAAATTAAAATAGGGCATTTATTTTAATGTGATTAATGGTGTTGTTCATTGCATTTTTTAGCAAGAAAAGCAGGTTATTATACTTGTATTCATTATGCAAACTGAATTTAAGATATTTCCTTTCCTTAACTGCATCACATAAGCAGACTAAAAGGCATGAAATTTTCAACAAGACTGGGAAATGAATAAGACTCAAGAATAAATATTTATATTATAATTACCTGATAAATGTGTCAAATCTTTCAGCCATGTACTATTTGTATACTGTCAGGAATGGTGAGGTAAGTAATAATCTATACCTTTAAAATAGGTGAGAAACTATCCAAGATAGTTTCTTAGCTGAACTTGAGAGATTAGCATATGCTTTAAAAGAGTCTTAATCAGATTCTGTTTACTTTACTTTTTCCTCTGTGGGTCCCTATTCCTGACAGCAGTCTAGTACAAGACAGGCAGTGGTGTCATGTCTTACATTCAGACTGACACCAGAGGTGACCAGCCTTTGGAATTAAATACTGGGAACACTGCAGAGAATGAGACCGGTGAATAAAATTAAGCAAATTCCTCCTTGAAGAGCCTGAAGCAAATGCAAGGTTGCGTCTCAAAGAAGGAATATTTAAGGAAACCCATAGAAAACAAATTCTAGACAGGTTACTTGAGACTTTTAATGTCAGGATGTGGAAAAAGTAACTCCATAGAAAGACACTCTTAGCTGAAACTTCTGAGGAATAAGTTACCTCTATACAGTGCATAAGAGAACACTGCATTCATTGACAGGGCTGGCAAGCTGAGGAAATGGTTCTTTATATGATTAAACTCAAAATAGCTGCAAGAAAAATGACCAAGTACAGGCAATTTCACTTTGGGAAAGCTATTAGCTATGGCATAGGTGAAGTCTGAAAAGCAGATGAAAGTTGCCCTAGGCAGCTGATAAAACAAAGAGGTGTGATCAAAAATTAGGTTGATCAGGGGGTTGAACACAACAGTAAAAGAACAGTCACAAGTAGCTTTAAAGGGAGGTACAGAGCAAAGGCTTGAGCACATCAGCTCAATAGCAGCTATTGGAAATGTAATGTTCCTGGGAGAAAGGAAAATAAATGTGGAGTAGAAAAGTACAGCGCAACTGAGAAACACCTGCTGGGAGAGCAGATTGGTGTATTCTTTTCAGTTTCAATATTGGAAATATTAAAAAAAATAAAAAGGAGAGAAATGTGTCTGCTTAATTAAAAAAAAAAATAGAAATCTTCATAAAAGTCAAAACTGGCCTTAAGATGTAGGAGCATGAGACAAAACAGAGGAAGCAAGCTGCCCATGCCATAACTTTAGCAGTACTATGTCAATGACACAGTTTTCAAACTATGGATGGAATATCTTTCACACATTGCAATAATGCAATGGTAAATAAAAGGACATTTGCAGAGAAATCACAACAATAAACAGAACAACAGTATAGATATAATAATCCTTGAATTCATTCATCTTGATCAAAGTCCCTTATGAGTAACAAAAATAAGGTTAAGTTACAGTAAGGGAAACCAGATATATTTTATAAAGTCCATATTTGATGTTTTTCAAGATATTGAGAATAAGATTTATCTTATTGCAGTTTAAACATCTTCCAGTTCATTCCTAGATCTGACTGTCTTTACAACTAACCAGAAAAAAAGTAGTCAGTTCTATGCCATAATTGATTCAATTTATTTTAGAAGTGTATTCTACGGCTGGGTGAATCACTTAGTAGATACACTTATTTTTCTCCACTGTGTAGAATAAGAGACTATAACATTAGTTTGAAGGTAGTCACCTAAACTGTAGACATCCAAACTGGACTACAACAAATCTTGCCAAAGTATCTACCTGATCATTTCAAAAAATCCTGTGATCTGCAACATCGGTGCACCGTAGAGCACACAGCACATATATTCAACAAGGACATGCTGACCGGGGAAGAGCACTTGGATTACCTTTTATGTGCACAACACTGATATTACGTGGTTATGCAGAGGCACACAAGTAGGAACATTGTAAATTCCCCACAGAGCTATCCTCAGTTAAACTGTCTGTAGCAAAAGTATTACATAAATTAGATTTCACAACCTTTGGAGCAGATTTTTTTGCAATACCCTCTTCTCACAGTTGTCTTCTTGTCCTTAGATTACCACTGATGTGTCATTGGCCCTTTCTTCCTGCTAATGCATCCTCACATTTCTATCTTTGGAAGCCATGTATGTCTTTAGGTGTAGCAAGTATGTAGTTGCAGTGGTCAAACATCCTTTTTATACATCTCTTTTCCTATGGGAACTTCTAGTTTCTTGATGGGAGAATAAGCAACACTTCCAGTTAGATAGGTTAAAAAAATAAAGTGAAAGAGGAATGTATTAGCCAAAGTCCATGCACAAAATAAAGCAGAATAACATAAAGAAAACATTTCCAAACACCTCATCTTTTGTCTTCTGGGGGAACATTTTGACACATCCTGATTGATTTTTGTAAACCTTGTGTGTTTCATTTGAAAAAAAAAATATTTTGTAATGAAGACTGAGAATCAGGGTTATAAGCAGATGTAGAAATAATGTATTGAAAATTATAAATCTAAATGCTCATTGATAAACATACACTCAAGGTGGAAAAATGTATTGGACCACTTTTTTCATCTTCCGAGGGACAGTATAAATTTGTCTTCTAGACTGCATTCTACTTTTTTGGAAATTCTTATTTTAAATGATTTATCCAAGATGTAACTTTTGTTTGTTTGTTTTTTTTTCCCTAACTATGACTCTCTTTTTTGTACTATTGCAGCTTTTCTTCTTATATTTGAGGCATTTAAAATTAGAGCACAAAACTGTTTTCCAGTACCCTGCACAACCACTCAGCCACATCTTGTTCTCCTAGGGCTAATTAATATTCCCTGTCACAGCTTTCAGCTCCACTTACTACCAGTGTGAGAAAACTTTGCCCTCCTAGTGTTTCTATCTATTTGCACAGTCATACAATATAAGCTTCTTGGGTTGTTTATATGTTTGCTAAGCATACCATCAGACAATAAAATTATACCACAGCTAATGGATCTGGTCTCCCAGAGCCCTATTCACTATAATGGTCATTTCTATAAGTGACCAGAAACACACATTAGGCCTGAGAATTAACTTCTTTTGTGTCAGAACAGGGGATAAACTACTTTTCCATTTTGCACCATTTAAGAGAAACTGACCTGTTCTTTTGTGTTTGCTTTAACATCCATGGAGAAGATTAAAGATATCTTGGTTCTGATGGGGTAGAACAATTCTGAAAAGAGGAATAATATCTGCATCCTGCCTCCCATGCTCATTTTTACACCACTGGATATGTCTCAGCTTCAGGGAAGAAGTCAATACCCTGTCCCAGAATACAGGGTGATATTAGTCTGGACAGTATATCCATGGGCTGGGGAGAGTCTGAGAATGATAGAGACCAGGTCTTGAAAACACAGACATTTGCAAAAAATATATTCCTAAATATATTCCTTTATTAAAAACAATATTTGAACATATTGAGGTAGCACAACTACACACTAACATTTTGCTCTATAAAGGGCTGCATTTCTTAACATATTTGGGAAGAAACTAATCTAATTTTAATAGGGTATACTATATATGTTGCAGGCCTCCCTTACCACTTTCTAATGTGTTGCAGGATAATTTTCTGAGCTGGTTTCAGTCTCAGGTAACTCAAATCAATTTGTTTTTTCTTTTATATTTGATGACTAAAAGGACTGCTCTGTACTAATATTCCCCTAAAAGTTTTCCTCCAGAAAAGAATTGTTACAGTGGTGCATACTATAAATGAATTTACATTGCAGTTTTGAGTGAATTCTAAGAGAAACTCAAAGAGAAACATTTCTCTCAAATCCTCACAGTTAGTGGTTGGTTTATGGACCTGAAAAGGAGACTTTAACTACTTAATAATTTTAATCTATGTACTACAAATATATTTGCTTTTGATACCCTTACTGAAGTCTGACACTGATTCCCATTAACCTCTCAGCTACACAGATTTCCAGTAGCAAGCAATCCTATAGATAAAATTAGTGCTGTGTAGAAGAGAAAAGCAGTTATGATTTGTAATTTCATGGGTTTTCAATATAACAGAATGAACAGAGGCATAATCGTCTTCCTGTCTTTGTGTCATTTCATTCATGCTGAGTGTCAAAGATGACACAAAAAAACTCTTCAGTACCATAGGGAAGACCACGATTTTGCGGTCTCTAATACCTCAATGGAGAATGTCTGGGCCTGCCTTTTTAAATTATCAAAAATCTATTTTTAAACTGAGTTGGAAGGTATTATGGGTACTTCAGATAATAAAATCTGGTTTTCTATGGTTCAACAAGATCATTGTATTGATGTCCCAGTCATTTATTACACTTTGTATAATATATTTTTGTAAATCAAAACGAGAAACATTTTTAACTCAGTATACACTTGCCCATCCAGAAAAATTCAACCTGTTTCCACTGAATAAGCTTTCTGTTCTACTGAATGTGTATTCATATCAAAGATAAAATTGATTTCAAACATACCATTCTGACAATGGCTAACCCCTAGTGAGGTTGTTTTTTACAAAACATCTTTTTAAATTATTATTATTATTATTATTATTGTAAGGACACTGGTGAATACGTATATTAAGATATTTAATAATGTTCTTTGACATTAGATTATGAAGTGAAGAAAAATGCACTAGAATAAGAAAATTTACTTTCTCTATCCTGTTCATTTTGATTGAATTTCCAGACAGTAAAACCCTCTATAAAAGGTAATAAATTTTATTTTTTCAATTACTAGCAAAGTTGAGCCAGAGTTGAATGTGACGCACAGAAGATAGAATGATTACAGTAAAATTATCCTTATAAGAGAAAGGAATGCTATAATACTTCACAGAAACTTGGAAGAAAAGTAATTATTTTTCAGCTATTGCTGTTTGTCTGGGTTTAGAATTAGGAATTTCACATTCTAGGTTAAACTTAAGAAACCCTTACCTTAAATTTTTTAGGATGGGATTTAATTTGACTACTCCGAAACAGACAAAGGGTAGTCATTTTCATCCACATTATTCTAAAGTCCCTTTGTAGCCAGTCTTTAATTAATTCATTTCATACTAATGTGAAAAGTATAGTCCTCTGAAATATCTTCTCTCTTCACTAGGAAGACAACCTAGATAAATACTTTAAGCTTAGCCAAATGATTTCTAGATGCCAACATCTATAGGAATGTATCCCTCTTTAAGTTGCTTTAGAATCTGTAAAAGCAGGTCATATACTTCTCAAAATCTGCACATTTTTTTAAAGATGCGCTGGGCACATACACATTCAGTAAAACCCTTGCTTTTCCTGATCCAGCTAACAAAGATGAGGAGTGTGATTTATCATGCATCTCTCTGGATTCAGCTGGAAATTTCATCCTGGAGCTGAGAAACTTGCTCCACCCAAAGTCTACTTCAAAATTCTCTGAAACTTTACAATTATTTTGCATTAGTATTTTATGAAGAACAAGTCCTGACCACATCTGTTTTAGGATGTGCAAGTCATCTTGTAGACTCCTAAAGTGTTTCAGGGACACATTCAGACAATTGCACTTACATTCTTATCTAGGCAGTTTTCAGGCTCCTCATCTTTAAAACCTGACTGCAGGGGGACAACCTGCTTCACAGAATCACAGAATGGTCACTGTTGGAAAAGACCTCTAAGATCACCATGTCCAACCATCAAAACCTCACCAGCCCACTAGAGCATGTCCTGAAATGCCTTATCTACATGTTTTTTTAAATACCTCCAGGGATGATGACTCTGTCACCAACCTGGGCAGTCTGTTCCAGCACCTGACTACTCTTTCAGTAAAGAAATTCTTCCTAATATCTAGTCTAAAGGTCCTCTGGTGCAACTTCAGGTCATTTCCTCCTGTCCTGTCATTATTTTCTTGAGAGAAGGGGCCACACCCACCTCACTACAGGTGACATAGCTGTAGAGAGCGATAAGGTGTTCCCTCAGCCTCCTCTTCTCCAGGCTAAACAATCCCAATTCCCTCAGCCTCTCCTTGTAGGACCTGTTCTCCAGACACTCCACTAGCTTTGTTGACCTTCTCTGAACTTTCTCCAGCAACTCAATGTCTTTCTTGTGGAGAAGGGCCCAGAACTGAACACAGTACTTGAGGTGTGGCCTCACCAGTGCTAAGTACAGGGACACAATCATTTCCCTGCACCTGCTGGCCACACTATTTCTGATACAATACAGGATGCCATTGGTCTTCTTGGCCACCTGGGCACACTGCTGCCTTATGTTCAGCTGGGTGTTGATCAGCATCCCTAGATTCTTTTCCACTGGGCAGCTTTCCAGCCACTCTTCTCCAAGCCTGTGGCATTGCATGGTGTTCTTGTGACTGAAATGCAGGACCTGGTGCTTGGCCTTGTTAAATCTCATACAATTGGTCTTGGCCCATTGATCCAGCCTGTCCAGGTCCCTTTGCAGAGCCTTCCTACTCTCTAGTAGATCAACACTCCCACCCAGTTTGGTGTCATCTGCAAACTTGCTGAGGAAACATTCAATCCCCTCATCTAGATCATTGATAAAGATATTGAACTGGCCCCAGAACTGAGCCCTGGGGAACACCACTGATGATAAGCTGCCTCTGGATTTAACTCTATTCACTACAACTCCCTGGGCGTGGCCAGCCATCCAGTTTTTAACCCAGTGAAGAGTACAAGATCTTCACCATGGGCTGCAGGGAATCTCTGCTCTGGTACCTGAAGCACCTCTTTCCTTTCCTTCTTCACTGACCTAGGTGTCAACAGGGCTGTTCCTTTCACATTTTCTCACTGCTCTGTAGCACACACCTGAGCAGCATCTTTTACCCTTTCTTATATATATTATCAAAGAGGTGCCACCAATGCTGTTGATGAGCTCAGCTTTGGCCAGAAGTGGGTCCTTCTTTTAGCTGGCTGAAATGATCTCTCTCTGACTTGGTGGCAGCTTCTGGGCTCTTCTTACATAGGCCACACATGCAGCCCTCCAATACCAAAACCTTGCCACATAAACCTACTACAGATTTTCAGCCTACATCTCCATAAACTCAGGAATATCAGGGTTCAGAGACAGAGGTACTCAGCTTTCACCTAAACTGTGACTCACAGATAATTCAGGAACGAAAACACTTGCTAAAACCTGATGTACTGAACCAGGCTCAAATGACTGCTAAATCAACAGGAAACCAGACAATTCTGTGCAGAACTTATCCAGTGTAATGACCTGGTTTCATCTGGAAGTCTGATATGTGGTTGCTTACATTTCATTGCACAAACCTGTAATTCTACTACCAATATAAAAGAAACAGGTTTTACATCCTTTCTCCCTTTCCCCTTCAGGAGGTATACAATACAGCTATTCAGGCCATAACATGAGTGTTATATATTTTCCTGACAGTATTTGAAGTCTCACTTAGACTATTGGTGAATCAAATAGAACAGCTCCATTTATTCTCTGCTCTCTGCTACCTCTACATTATGTAACATATATTCTTTTGTTTTATTTCACATATTCATATAACTGAAATTCCATGGTTTTCCTCATCATCTGCATGGGAAAGGCTATAGGGAAATTCTAATTCTTTTGTGTTAGTGGAATTACGTCTACCTTCACTTTGGGTACATTTCAACAGGCCTTGCTGTAGTGAGTCACTGATCTCTCAAAAATGTAATTTATTTTCTTTAACATTTTGACATTTTCAAGTTTTTCTTTAGCTGTTCCTTTCAATGTTAAGGAAGAGACAGGGTATAGAATGCTTAAAATGAAAAGCAGTGTCTAACCTTATAAAAACAGCTTTTTTTCAGATGAAATATCAGTTCTGCAATTGTCTTGCTTAAGAAGAATAGTAGAAGCAGCAAAATTTGAAATGAAATCAAAATCAGGGTGATGTCCACTGCTTGGGTGGTAGCTGAATGACCAGGCTTGGTAAGTGGTGTGCGTGTGAAAGGGAAGTTGCTTTGTGACAGCTTCATTCTTGTGAGAAGAGACTGAACAACAGAGACTTGCCTTGATAGGTGGCTTGTAACAACAGGCAAACTGCAAGACTTTCTTGTGCCGGTTTAGTTGATTGTGTTCAAAACATGGGGTTTTCCACTCCCTTAGGCCTGTTCTGTGATCATATTTCCAAGGAAGGGTGGAACATAAGTGGTAACTATTAGATACAATTTTTCTTCTATCAAATCACATGAAAACTGTTTCTTCAATCCTTTCCCCTCTTTTCTTCAGAAAATTCTGTGAGAACAGAAACAATTCATAGCATACCTGGAAAGTTAGTACATCTGTTGAGAGGGTTTCAGAAACAAATACCAAAACAGAAGCTATGTCATATAGAACACCCATCCAGCAGTTCCTCTCTTTAAAATGATGGTCTCTTAGCTCCTGCATGTCCAATAAATCTAGAAAACTGTTATCTTTAAGCATTCAGATGTAAAATATGAAGTGTGTTCTTTGAAAAAAAAAAATTGAGATAGAGATACAGCCCAGTAAAAGTATATCCAGCCTGTCTTTCTGTACTTACAAACACAATGGGCAGGAGGAGATAGGAGAGAACCTTGCACTGAGTGTCTTCCATGAAGACCAACCATTCCAGAGTTTTGAATTCCAAAACATCTCTGAAGAAAGACAGGAGCTGCTTCAAAATAGTTCTTTTAACATTGTTTAGCATCTGCAGGCTTAGCTCTAAATCCACATGTTTCAAAACAGGATCATTAAATAATACTGTTAATCATCAGGAAAACAGTGACTGTTGTAAATATGTTAATTTTGATTCTAAACCTATGTTGAAATCAGAAGATGGCCATCTCTGGTGAAGAACCCCAGTATTACCTTAGCACACTTCATTACAACCACCCTTTACAAGACTTTTATCAGGAAAGAGAGATAAAGCTGAGTAAGATGTCTATGTAAAGAGAGATGATTTTTGGGTTGTGGTTTTTTTTTTTTCTTTGTTTGTTTTTGTTTGTTTGTTTTGTTTGTTTTTTGTTTCTAATTAAAAGTCTAAATATTGTTTCCTTCTTCTATTACTGTATTTCTGGAATACTCGTGTGGGAAGCTAGCATTCACTCTCCACCTGATACAGTAGAATTTCTGTGAATTTTTATCCAGAATATTTCATGAAGATAATAAGATTAAGTGATCATCTATGTTAATCTCTTCAAACACTTGCTGGAACTTTGGTAATTTGGTACGTATGTTTATGGTTCCCTTGTGTCTTCAATGGAAACCAAATCATTCCATGAACATTGTTCCTTTAAGTTTTCCCATCCATTACTTTTCTAGTTATCGTGGCAATAAGGAGAGAAAGGGAGGGAGGAATCTGGAAAAAGCAGGCAAGATACAAATAACAACTTAGCTATTTAGTGCTCAACAAAATTTAAACATTTGTGTTTGAAAGTCTATTACCAGAAAGTTTACCATTTTTCAAACTAACATTGAAAATAAACCTCAAATCTTCCTCTCCAGACAACGAATTCTTAACAGATTTAGGTGGCTGTGGCTTCTCAGATACTTAAGCAATTTGACAATATTATTCTTCAGCACTGGCATTCATGAGCTTCTTCCTGAACTGTAACTCCACACACTACTACCAGCTGTCTTAAAATGAGGAGCAATTTGTCTCTGACATCCTGGAGAAGGGCATGGAGGACACCCCCAGCTCAACTATAGCACGCATCCTCTTCCTCATCCTCTGACAGCTCTTTCCTTGTCATCTGTCAACCTCCAGTGACCTCAGAAATGTCTGTGGCCTTGGGGTTTTCTGATCCCACAAACAGAACAAAATGCATATGTACTGGATAAATGTTAGCAATAATTATTCTAAAGAAGTTGTAGTATCTGCCACACCTCTTCAGCTATAGACAGCACTTGCAATGCCTGAAGTAGGTGGGAGTCTACCTGAAAAAGTACAGCTGAAACCTCACAGCACAGCAATTGGTTGACAAGGCAGTGAAAGGAATCATGTTTTGATTCACGTGCATCAAGTTGATATTTCAGTGTCTTGTAAAACCTGTCAGGTTGAAGTAGTTAGGATGAGCTACTGGAATTTGTGCCTGTCAAGGAGGCATATTTTGTCGTGGCACTAGAAAATTTCCTGCTTCGTCATTGTAGCATAGATGAATCTTCCTGCTTAAAAGAGATTCACATCTAGGTGCCAGCCAGACGTGCTTTGTGTGATGTACAGGCAAAACACAAGCTTAGGTGCATTTCCATGTAGAAATATCTATCAGTGATGCAGTAAGTTTTTCTGAAAATAAATAGTAAAAATATCCATAAAATGAACACAGAAGTTTATATTTAATGATCCCTCCAGTGAGAAAGTTTCCTTATTAACTTTATTCCATTTGTTAGATTATTTTCTGATTAAGCATGAACACATCTAACAGACTGCAGATTACATTGGTCATCAAAATGGGAACATTTAGTCATCACAAAAAAGGAGCAACTTTCCTTACAGCATCTGGCATAGCTAGAGCAAACTGGATAGAAATCAGTGCTGGCATTTTAGAACACTTATTTTTTTTTTAAAGTAAGTATCTACATTCTTGTGGATTTTTCCAAGGGAAAACAGAAGTAGAGTTGGCTTGGCGTATAGCTTTCAGATTCCTGGCTATGGGAGAAGAACTACTTTAGACACTGTAATGTCAATAAAAGGTGGACATATGTGACTGAAAAACACAAAAATTCTTTAATGAGAAAACATAGGTATCATTAAAAATCCTGAAAACGTACTAGGAAAACTTAGTTTCTTTCACATTTTCTTCTCTAAGGACCTTTCCTACATCCATTACTACAAATTACTATACTTAATAATGTATATAGATTCCTGCAAGTAATTGAAAATTTGGAAATCCAGAGTTTTCTGAACAATGATATCAATTAGAACATAATAAACACCCATATATGTGGTTAAACCTCCTACATATCGGTACCAATGAAAAAGTTCTGTTAAATGCTTGGAGTTTTTTCTAATTTAAGTCTTCTCTTATCCCAGAGACCTTGTAAGAATGTAAGACTACTTCATGCATTTTTGTTCCTCACCACAGTTTTGTTTGCATTACAATGCTCAGGAAGATTTTTTCCACTGAAGAGGGTGAGTGGAAAATGAAGGGGAAATAGAATAATGAATAATGGCTGAAAGCAGAAAGAATATAGTTAAGGATTGGGAGGGCAAAAGAAGTGAATCCTCTGGGCTTTAATACTCTCACTGATGCTGATCACTAATCAATATCACTGATCTGCAAGTGCCATCCATTACTTCCGATTTACTTCTGTCATCTATAAATGGGAGGTGATGATGTCCTACCAAATATTAGCAAAAAGTAGTATTTGAAAAATATTTTTAAACCCTCAGTTCTGTACTATGCTGTTATATATTTATTTAACAGAGCTTTCAATCAACAGTCCCAACAGTTAGGGGTGGGTGAGCACATGGGCTAAAATAACAATGGAATTGAATGTTTCTTAAAACTTGAATTGGACCTATAATGCTTTGGTTAACTTTCTTGAGGTAATTGTTCATTTTTATGTGCTCTAAACTTCCGGGTTCCAGTGGGCTGTAAAACCAGATGTGCTGAAATACAAACACTACCGGAAGGTTGCTTTTGTGGTATTTCCAGCCTGAGGCGAAGCCAAAGATGTTAGAAATCCCTTGAGAATGCCTATTTCCAGCCTATTTTTGCAGGCAGATTTGCCTAGCATTCATTTCTTTTATGACAGTAACCCAAGATGGACAGGAAATAGCAGAAATCACACACACTCTATTATTGGATCACATTTCTACAAGGTGCTGAGCAGAACTGCCTGGAGAAAGGTAACTGAAGGGTTTATGTATTCTGAAGCTTAGTTGCAGTTTGATTTTTTTGTGAAAGCAAATTATATCAACAGTCTCAATTAAAAGGCCCCATGCTCTGGAAGTGTGTGGTGGATCCTGGAAGTGGAGACTACTGGCAGAAAATTGAGAATTTTATCTGAATTTGGTGTAGTTCCTGACAGAATTTTTTTGAAATCAAATAAAATTTGTGAATCACTGTGTCCTGAATAGACTTATAAATTCTGTGGGAAACATATTATTCTAGAATTTCCTTCATCCTTTCGAGTTTCAGACACTTCAGAGAAACAAGTCTCATACTCACCAGGGTTTCAAGCATCCTGGTTGCCTTAAAATAATCATCTAGATCTGGTTCAGCTATGTAAAAGCAAAAGCCTTATGCTGTTTAAGTTGTGCATCTGATGTTGTGAGATATGACACAGCACTTATAACACAACTGGGTCCATCCAGTCTGGCATCTAGAACCCCCTGAGATATTCAGGGGCATCACAAATACCTGTACTTAAGTAAGTAAATTGAGATCCAAGGTCAGGATTCTGTTGAAGCATAAGACACCTAAATCTAAGAATCTGCATGAAGGTGAATCATAAAGAAGCAGCTACCACTGAATATTCTTTGGTTTAAATGCAACTTTGGGGTTGTATTTACAGCTTGAGATGGAATATAACTTCTGTTACATTAAAAGCACTTAAAATATAACTTGATTATGAAGTTTTTACTTTTGTCACTACTGCTATAAAAAGCTGCATCCTTGATTTAGATATAAAACTTAAGTACATGATATAGTAAAGAAAAACGTTTTAGCTGGATTTGAAAGCTTCACATCCCTTTTGGTTTCACAGTGCAGTCTAAGCAGATAAGAAAAGTGAGATATTGCTTTTGTTGTTGCATTAAAAGGTATTATTTCCTTTCTGATTTCTTTCCTGATCTGGTTTAGCATTTCAGCACGTGGTTGTTATTTTTAATTCTTTTAAAAATAGCTAGAAATACTATTGATCTCCTGATAGACAAAACCGTCAACAGGAAGGTCTTTTTAGATGATCACACACTAATAATAAAAATCTCCTAAAAATATGTGCTGTGCAGGTGTTCACATCTGCCTCTGGCTCATGAGCAAAGCATAAGAGAGTAAAAGCCATGTGTATTTTGGCTGTGGATTGTAAAATTGCAGGTAAGTAAAGCTTTTATTTTCATATTTTCTTCTTTACTGTTGATTTCAAACACCTTGGAAACTTCATTTGTAGCAAGATTGAATTTAAGATGCCGTTTCCAGAATGCCAGAAGGGATCACTTTGATAATTTAACTCCAGTATCACTTCATCCATAAGCCTTCTCGACTTTGAACTAGAGCATGGCATTCAGCAATATATCTTATAATTTCCACAAGGGCTCTTATAATTGTTAACAAAACATTACTCCAATAAATTATCTTTAAAGAAAAAAAAAAGTCCCTTAAACAAGATTCCAACTTCTGATCTGACTTTGCCTAAGTTTACCATCCAAAGGCTGATGTGGTTCTGCAGGTTTCTCTGATAAAGAATTCTCTATTGAAAAATGTTGCTCCATATCAATGCTTTTATGGCTCTAACAGGGACACTATATTTCTCTTCAAATCAGCATATTGGTCTCTTCAAGTTCTTAATTGTAAAATAGTTTCCAATCCTCCAAACATTCTTCTGGCTTTTCCCTGAATAATTTTATATGTCACCAGCTCTCCTGAAATGTGTGTACTGATTGTGGCTGAGGTAGAGTTAACTTTCTTCACAGAAGCTGGTATGGGGGTATATTTTAGATTTGTGCTGGAAACAGTGTTGATAGCACAGTAATATTCTAGTTATTGTTGAGCAGCACTTATACAGAGTCAAGGTCTTTTCTGCTTCTCACATCATCCCACAGCAAATAGGATAGGGGTGCAGAAGAAGTGTGTATGGAAGCACATGCATGCACCACACGTGTGCATGGCATGCACACATACTTTTACACACTTCTCTTCTTTGTCTTTACTGTCTAGGCAGATAGGTCTCCTTATCCTAAGCACGCACTGAATGCTTGTGAGTATTGGTGGTGTCAACCCTAGTATGAAATAACTATTCTTTGAAGGACAAAAAGAAATTAAATACCAGTTATGGCTCTTCCTGTAATTACTCTTTTCTTTCTGATGTGTTTTACTTCTTAATGAAGCAAAAAGGTCCCTTTTAGAAAATAACCTGTTTCAATTCTGTAAGATATGGTTAACACTTTTTTATATGAAGATGTCAAGTATGATTTCATGATTTCAGTTTATGGCCTGCCCACCAAAACCACTGAGTTTTTTATTTATCTTCAGAAAAAGAGATCCTGTGATTCACAGAGAAGTCATATTTTTTACAGAATTGGGTGATCAAAGGTGGATGATAGTACAGTATCGGTAGTATCAACCCCCCAAATTAAGCTGAAAAATGCAATGATATTGAAGTGCCTGAAGGAACATTGTGGTATGTAACTACTTTAATACCAAAGGGTCATGGCTGGACTAAGTTTAAAATTTTATCAGTCAAACAGTATGCAATTATAGCTAGTCATTTGGCACTTTTTGTAAATATGTAGGTAAATTACTAAATGCAGAGTGTCTGCAGATGCTCAGGCCACGTCTGAGATGAAGCACTGAAACTCAGAATCACAGAATCACTATGATTATAAAAGACCTTTAAGATTATAAAGTCCAACCATTATCTAACTCCACCAGAGCCACTACTACACCCTATCCTTGAGCACCATATCTAGACAGCTTTTAAATACATCCATGCATGGTGTTTTAACTACTTCCCCGGGCAGCCCATTCCAGTCTTTGATACCCCTTTCAGTACAGGTGTTTTTCCTAATATCCAAACTAAACCTCCCCTGGCACAATCTGATGCCATTTCCTTTTGTCCTATGAAGTTGTGACTTGTGAGAAGAGACCAACATCTCTCTCTCTAAAAGTTTCTTTCAGGTAGTATTACTTCATAATGCACTTCAGCACATGACAAGAGCTCTTCAGAAGGTAGGATGTGAAGAAAAATATGCAGCTGAAACTGAGCCAAGAAGCCAGATTTAGTTATTTGATTTAAATTCTCTCTCCTTCAGAAGTTACCAGCTCAGCACAATGGCACATTACACACCTTGTGTCATAGTTTCAAATGGAAAAGGGTCATTGACTGACTTGTCAGCATCACTTCATGCTTTACAGGCGATACTCCTTTGAGATTTCTGATTCTTTTGCTAACCAGTTCCAATCTTGCTGAATTTATGAGATCTGACAGAAATGTAGTTTGAGTGGTGTATCTGCAAGTCATTAGTGTAAGTTGCAGGAAATTCATGTGTCTAATGGTTGTGGTTCAACCATTCCAGCTAGAAAAGGTTATCAAGCTTATTTCAGATGGTTTGATATGTTGTCCTGACTGGTGATTCATTTTAAGTCGAAAACATGGCACTCAAATAAAAGAGTCTTAAAAGACAAATTTATGAGGGATTGAGTATGTGACCAGTGATCAGTTACCCTGTCCTTGAATATTGCCATGTGGTAAGACACTGGCTAAAAAGGTCTAACTAACTGTGTGCTAAACTTAATGGACTTCACCTTATCAAGAGGTCTGCAGTACAGGAAAATCTGCTTTATGAGGGAAAAAAAATACAAGAGCAATGTACTGTGAGTAATTTCCCTTTAATGTTTTTCCATAGAGAAAATTAAACACATTAAATGTCAAACTATTGGAACGGTAAATAAACAAGCACATTTAGAGCAATGAAAAACAGTTTTGATGGCCCAAAGCATGCATGAATCCTAAAACAAATACAACTGTGTTATAAACAAAAAAAACCCAACCAACCAAACAAACAAACAAAGTGGTTTTTAATAAAGTTTTGGAGAGTTTTGTGCTTGTTTGCTTGGGAAGCAAATGGAAAATTAATATGTCCAATTCAGAAGTTGATTTAAGCCAAAAAGATTCTTATAAAATTAAAGCTTACAAAGCTGGAAATTAACTTTTTGTAAAAGGAAATGGAAATAAATTAGTTTAAGTTCAAAAGATATCTTTAACGTGAGAAAATTTGATTGGAAAAGAACATGAAACAACCACTTGCACAAATGTCTATATCTTACTTGCAGTGGTGTATATGCCTTCTAATCCTAAAATATGAGTCCTTCAGGTTCATCAAACAGATAGAATTATAGTAAACAAATATAGTCCTTTGCATTCAATAAACCATTTTTTTACTCTTGACTGTGCTATCAATACCTACTTGGTGAATGAGTTGTGTTTTGTATTCAGTTTTCCATAAGCAAAACAATAGTGTCACAGTTAAAAGTACAAGCATGCATGGAAGAAATTACATCACTGTGCTTTGTACTTAATTTCTTTCAGTTTCCATTTTCCACTTTTTTCCGTATTAAGCTCAGTTTACAAGCTAGAGGATGAATATTCTGTAATGCCACAACGGGAACCTGCATTTACAACCCAAAGAGCCTGCATGTCTTCTGTCTCTTTTATCCTCCCTTGTGATAAATATTTTGCTGTTGGGGCATAGCTAGCAAACTGATGCAGGAGCAGAAGAGAGTAGAGGTTACTTTTTTATACAAACAAGCTCATCAGTGGTACTGAAAACTTTGCCTATTACAGAAAAGTGAATGTAGAAAATGAATGGGCATATGGGGTACCATAGACAGGAAGTAGCACTTTATTATGGGTTGTCCTACAAAGACATTGCCAAGCACTTAAATTCAATAAACATTGCCTGGAAAATGACCATAGTTAAGAGTGTTAGAAATTACAGACAGCTGAATAACAGAATGAGGGTTATCATTTGGCAGAAGATAAGCAAATCTAATTGACAATATTATTGGAAAAAGAAACAGGAACAGTTAATTAACGAATAGCTTTCTGGAAAGAAACTTGGATATACTGAGAAGGATATAGCCTTCTCAGTGTAAGTGCTAATGTGGTCTGTTGCAACTAAAATATCAAGGTACTATCTGTATGAATATTTTTTGACTGGGTTTTAGCATGTATGAAAGATGCCAGACTGGGAGCTTTGGAGACCAGGTTTATTTATTCAAAGAAAGCCTACAGCCTCAGCAATGGCTGTAAGAACCAGCATTCACCTCTTCACACTGAAAAGCCTGTTCTAAAGAACTACTAATAAAGTCAGAAAATAGGTCAGCTTCCACATCCATTAGCCTTTGCCCTTTCTACAGAGGCTGCCAACAAGACTGCCAATTAATGACAGCTGTGTTGGATATTTGTTGACTGGCAACTAAACTGAGATTTCAGATTCCTTTCACACAGCCTACCAAACACCCATCAAATGGCAATTCCTTTTTGACCTTGGACTGTATTAGGATTATTTTCCAAAGAGGAAAACTTCTCAAAAGAAGTAGGATGATCAGCATAAAGAAAAAAAATGGGATTTTTTTTTTCCCTATTGGCAGAGCAAGTTCCTTTTATAAAGCTTAAAAAATAACACACTTATTTAGAGGAAATTTATGTGTCTGTCAGAGAAACCCCTTTTCTGTGAAAGGAAAGGTATAAATTTGAGATTATTTATATTTTATTAATGAAAATATAATTAAAAATCGTGTTTTTTTAGAAAGGGAGTATTTTTCCAGAATGTTTTGTGAAAAAATGGGTTATTGTCAAGTTGAAAATTTTGCTTTTAAAGTATCAAAATTATGTTATATCAGAATGCACCAGAACCCCTACAAGAGACCTTAAAAGATCCTTTTCTGAAATTCAGGACCCTTCAAAGTGTGTACTCAACAGACTACTATCTAGGCTAAATTTTAAGTGCTGAGTATTAAAAAGATCTGCTTTAAACTACGTGTAAGGATACTTGTGATTAAATAGATTGTACAAAATTTCTGCTGATTTAAGGCAGTTTTTGGCATGGTCAACACCCATTCACACCCCTAACAAAGCTGTATCTCTTGTGTTATGGGCAGTACTCTACACATGAATTTCCACTGGTCCACGGACATAACTTTAGTTGTTACTGGTGATTTTGAATGACATTTGTCTTCCTTTTGATTTGAGCTTACATTTGCCTTTTGACATGACACTACTAAAACATGGCCTAGCAGTATGAAGTTTCTAAAATCTAAGAAGCAGAAGGCTATTCGTACACAGATGAGCATATTACAGAATAAACTTTTTGGGGAGAGAAAGTAAATAACAAACAAGTTGACTGTTTTGGAAGTGCACTTCTGGCTGCTTGGCAGGTTTTCAATTCTATTCCATCTTTAAGTCGCTTGTTGGAAAGCCAAACCCTTATGCCCTAAATCAGGGGCATGATCAACACCCTTCCCTGGGGAGAAAGTGCAGACAAGACCAAGAGAAAGGAACTCCTTTCAGGCTTACATCATGTCGTTTCCTCATTTGTTTACCCTCTGGGTCAATGCAGAACAGTTCCCAGGGTGTTCCCTGGGACTGCTGGTTCACAAGGTCTCCACAGTCCCTGGAGTAGTTGAAAACTCATAAAATCACTTGACATTCTTGTAGTCAAGTCCATTTGACTAAAGAAGAGCACAAGTATCAGAAGACTGCCTTTTATTTACAAATATAACTAATCATTAAAAATTACTTCCTTTTCTAAATCTGTTCTCTGTTATTTGCTGGGCAGTCCAGGCATAGAGAAGCTGTTGTGTAGCAAGATACTCTTTCTAGGTTAAAGGACTGTTACCATTAATGTAGAAGAATTCTTGCATACAAGTGGGGGAGAAGTCCATGATTCTTACTACACCACTTGCACACACACATTAACATCAGAGCATCTCATGTTTTGAAAAGGTCCCAAGAATTCACAATATACACTGTGCTCTGGACCTTAGATATACAAGATAGGACAGGAAAGTTATTTCTGTTTCCTGGTGCCATGAATTAGTTGTAATCTTTTCTTTTTAGCAACTTTTGCTTTCCTTTAAAGATGGACAGAAAGCAATACACCTTAACACTGAAGGAGGAAATTTCCAGGAAGCTGAATTCCAAGAATATGAGGTATGCCTCTTGAACCTGCTCACTGGAACATTAGGTAAATTTGTGCTGAAACTTTTCTGGCTCAAAAATTGATTTTGCTTCTACAAGACAAGGTCCTTTGATAACATTGTGACCATGCAATGATAAGGTTTGCTTCTTTTACTGCATTTGTGCTACATTATCTGAGTGCTTTTGCCTATATGGAAAAGACATAGAATCTATTGCATGAGTTTATTGTTGTCTATAATGTAATCAGTAGGGAGAGAGAAAGAAAGATAGAAAAATAAGTATATACTATTTTATAGTGGGATTGAAATAACTAGCTGACAGATACCATAAGGTCTTTTTGATGATTTTCATTCATGTTATGATATTAAACAGTCAGACCTCCAAAAAAAGAACATGGGAAAGTATCCTCAGTTACATGGAGAAAAGAAAAAAAAATATGTATTGCTCTGAAATGTTGTGCTTGACTGGGAATGAGTGCATAGTAAATTCAGATTGAAGTCTGAGAATAACAGCTGTTCAACTGGTTTTAAAATGGTCAAAAATTCTTCATGGCTCTACTAGGATAAAAGTTATTGATCACTTGATATGCTGGATTTACTGAAATAAACTGATTATTTTATTACTTTTAAAAGGAGATTACTATTTTTTTTCTAGTGCTTTCAAGGAATGTGTCTGTTATCTAATGAGAATTTTACATTTTAGCAGTATATAAAACATGAAAGAAAAATAAAATTATAAATGTACATGATAGCTTTCACGAACCACACAGAATTTTATGGTTTAGTTGACACCACCACTCCTAATGATATTCAAGATTGGAAATCTATTAGCAATTAGTAGATTTTTACATGTATTGAGGTACATAATTAAAAAACACTAGAAAGCAGTTTAAGTCAGAAGGCATTTTCTTAAATATTCTTATTGTCTTGAGGCAAGGAAACTTTTGAAACTGCCATGAAACACTGAGCTAAATTAAGAGTTTGTGAATTTGGAGATACTCTGTGTTAATTTAACTATGTGTTCTCCTAACTACCCTTTTTGCTTACAGTGTGCTGCCATCTTAGACTTCAATTACTTTCAGAACATGGCTGTGTTAAGCACCCTTTGACTTTTGTCTGTTGACCAAGTGATACGAGACTCTAAATGAGATGAAATTTTATATTGCCATTATTCATTCCTTCCAGTGGTGCTATATCAAACTGTACTACTGTAAGAGTATCTTTAAGGATTTTTTTTTTTTTTTTTTAGAATACATCTGCACAGACTTTTCAAAATTATTCTTGGAGTCCTCATCATTAACTAGTTAATTCTGCACACTACTTCTCATCCTACAGCTCTCATGACTTCTCATACAGAAAATGTCATACATTCTTTCAGATATACAAATTATTGTTGACTTGTTTTACACACATTGGAAGCTGAAGGTGCCTCCAAGCTCAAAGTGATGTAGTGCAGAACTGATGGAATGAGTGTCTTTATTATTTCAGAGGAAAAGATGCCTGTATCATCTCTACCAGTTGTGACACATTGAGCTTCCTGAAATTCTTCCCTCTCTCTGCTAAGTATAATGCAAGTGTTTAGCTGGAAAGTTTGATAGAACTGTTTCTAATGAAAATGATTCTAAGAGTGCAAGTTGATCTTTAACACATCCATGTTTCAACCATTACTGTATGCTACATTTTTATAGACAGTTGGATGTTAGAGATTATAAAGCAGCATTTTTTGCTGAAGAATCTAATCAGATATTTCATGTTTCCTAATTTTTCCCTGCCTATCCTTTATTTAGGATATTTTCACCACTTACAAGGTAAGGCTGTGCCAAGAGGGGATTTTGAAGATTTTTTTTATTATTAATTTTAGTTCACTGCACCATAATCATTTTCAAGGTCAAAATTTTCCTTAGTATATATGATGCAATATCAAGACAAAAATTCTTTGTGAGTTTTCTGCAGAGGAGTGATGTCAGTCTTTTGGCTTTTCAAGTGATTTTCAAGTGATTCAAGCCATTGCTGGATATGGCAAAGTTCTTTGGAAAGTGGAACCTTTTCTCCATAGATCTCATCCAACTTTTCAAGTTTTCTAATCATTAATTAAACATAGCTCATCAGATGGAACTTGTGACTGAGCAGATCAGTGTTTTCTAGACTGTGTAGAGGAACCTTGCTCAGTTGTGGTGTATATACGGCTGAGAGATTCTTTTTCAAACATTTTTGGTGAAAGGGATTTCTTAGGTACCCTTACCTGCTACTGGTAATCATTAACTGACTTCAACACTAAAAATTGTCAAAAGTATTAGGAAAAGGAATTCTGTGCAAGGCACTGTGCAGTGGCATCTTAAGCCTTTGTCCTGTGGCTCCCCCACAACCAACAGAAGTAATGTAACTTTATTTCAAATTGCATGCAGCATAGTCCAAAAACCTTAGGAAGTGTTTTAATATTGCAATATTTTTTATAAAATGGCGTAGTTTGCAAGTAAGTGCTGGTTTCTATTTACTAATGTTAAATTTGTGTCTGAATCTTTACAAAGCTGAGGCTGCAGAAGTGAAAATGAGGAGACTGCAGAATTAAACTGTAATTTTTTGTAAATACATGAATTGCTTATAAAGATGGACATGCTAAGCTATGCCTACTTATGTTAATTTCCAGAAAAATGAGAATATTCACATGCTTTTTAATGGTGGGCTCTAGATAAATAAGCAGGAAAGCAGCACACTATATACTCAAGATGTAGTCCAGCAAATACTTAAGGGTCTATAACCTGAGGTCATGGGTTAGCTTCCAAATGACAACACAGTAACTTCAGCCCAGTAGCTTTTTGATACACTTCAAAACACTGAGATTAATAAAAAGAAAAAAAAAAAAAAGTAAACTAACCTTTGAGAGGAAGGTGCTACCAGAGGCAGAAACTGCAGTGAGTCTGTAAGTACTTTGCTGTCCAGTGAAGTTCGGCTGTGTTGCATGGAGACTGTCATGCAAGAGAAGAAAAGGTTTAGATCAAACTGGTGTCTGTAGTATGTTGTATTTTAATAGGTATCTCTGGTCATGGAAGACCTTAGAATACATCAAGAAGGCATTAGTTTCAGCGAAGCTGTTTTTCTTTTTAGTGCTTGTCCAGAAGTGGAAGGAGTGTTAGGCCTGCTGTATTAGCTTTTGAGATGGGAGACAGAATGCAAGCCAGGGACTACTATGAAGAGATATGTCTTCTGAGAAATGTCTTGAACAAGAAGAATTAAATAGTCAAAAGCACCACCTGTTTTTAACTTCCAGAAAGCCAAAACCACAAGAAATTATCAGCATACAATAATAAAGGAGACACAGCTGATGGTATTTTATACTCTAAAAAGAGAATTTCAGAATTATGAGAATAAACTCAATATTTGCCTGAGTCTGAGGTTAAATATTTGTAGAAATGTTTCTATAACTCATTATATGTAATTTCCAATTCAAACTGTCTTAGATCTGATTGAAAACAGGCTGAAGAACAGTATTTGGGGCAGTCATTAAAGTAAGCAAAGCATAATGAATTGCAATGAGGTGTTTAATGAGTTTCTCCACTTAAATGTTTGTTATTTTTCTATGTGTTTTCATGTAGGATGGGAAAGAAAATTACAGGACCTACAAGTCACAGCCATTCATGCTGTTTTCTGTGCCTATTCCCAACTTCGCTGTATACTTTTGCATCAGTGTTCTGTCATTCTGACATGTACATCTTCAGTTTCACACAAATTTTCAGTCTGTTTATGCTATGGAAAGGTCATCTTACCTTTCTACTCAAGACACTCACAATTTGATTCTGCATATATTGTTCAACAAGTCCTATTTCCCTTAAAGAATAATAGATATTGCCATGATCTTGATATATCAGACATTTTAAATTTCTCACCTTTATTCATTTTATCAGCACCCCCCATTGTATAGGGTTTACACTTTCCTAAAAGATTACTGTAGTACCAATAAGTACTAGATGTTTTTATCACTCAGTTAATAGTTTGAACAACTCCCCATGGAATACTGTCATACCTCCATGAAGTTCTGTGAAGCTATGACAGTTTTGACCAGCTGTCATCTGTCCCTTTCATTCAGTGACTGTTTCTAAATCACAATCTCTCTCATTTTTAATTTTTCACACTTCGTTGACCTTTTTTCAGCTTTCTTAGGACTTTTTTAGGTCCTAAGACTTAAAAAGCAATCAACAAACAGTAAAAATGAGGAATTACTCAACCTATTATTTATTCAGCATACTATTCTAACCTTTATTAAACTGTATTGCATATGAGGACTGTGGGTGTCATAAAAGTACTTTCAGCAGAATATAGTAGCCCATCATAAGGGTCCGCTGTAAGGATTCTTCCATTATATTTAATATTACTCCCTCATTCAGGGAAAAATGCTGGAGGTGAATAGAGAAAGGAATACTCTGCATCTGCCAATACTACAGGCAGGACTGCTCTGCAATGTGTCCCACAGTTCCTTGTTATCCAGCCTGGTGGACTTTGAGCAGCAGTGCATTACAGTCCCCTTGCTATGAGCCTGTGTTTCTTTCTAGCAGAAGCTGGCATGTGCTGGGTGGATGCTGGACGTCCAGACTGCATCCTGACATGCAGTCAGGGCACTGCCAAAGTGCTCACCCACGCCTGGCAGCAAGGGAGCATTCTCATTTGCTGAGTTTAGACTTCCCCAGGGTAATTACGCTCTGAAGAGAAAAAGAACAGTGGCCTTTTAATATGAGGAGAGGAGAGAAAGGTCATACTGAAGGCAAGGGTGCCTTAATCATAGAGATTATTTGCATGGATGTTAGTATATAATTTCTTATCACAGCTTATTTCTATCTCCACATCTTTTAATCTATCTGATTCATCCTGTAACAGTGACAACCTGCCAGAAATTTGTTTTCATTTACTTTCATTCTATTCATGTTGTTTGCTACTAAATAATGTATCCTGACTCCTACTCCTTATGTCCTTCTCATAAGTTTGCTGTCAAACAGACATTATATACAATGTCTTTCATGTAAGGATGACATGTGAACTCAGCAGGACACAGAAGCATAGACATTCAGCTAGTGCAAAATGAATGAGTAGGAAAGGAAGCCTGCCCAAGGAAAAACTGAAAGAAGGGAAACTCTTTATGTGCTGCAGTCAGCTTGCTTTTTTTTTCAGCTCAGTTTCAAAGACATTGAATTCTTTCTGAGGTGCTCATTAGCTACACTTAATGGATAACAGTGCATTTGTTTTGGTGCAAAGCTGGTGGGCAGTGAGAGTCAGAAGACAATTTGAAGGATAGAAATAGTTTTAATGTCAGTGGAGGGAGTGCATCGTCTGAGCAAACACAAAGAAGAAAACAAACACTGAAGAAATTAGTAATTTATTTCCCTTCTGAATTGCATGTAAAAGGGGTGAACCAGTGCCTGTAGAAAAACAAATTTTCCTCCCACGTGTACATTTTTTTGTAGGACTAGTTCTCATTGTTTCCTAAGAATTGTTTAAATTCTGGCTTCTGTAGTTGGAGGCATATATACTGTGAGCAAAGGAAAATGATGAGTGAGGGATCTGCATACTAGTGTCTCTTGCAGATACTCATTAATCTTAGGCACCATGCCTGAGAGATCTTCTTGTAACAAACAACGTACCCCTATTTCATGTCATGTTTCTATGGAAACATGCATTTCCAAAGTAGAAATATTTTGAAGTACTGTTTGCATATCTGTAGTATTACAAAACCTTTTTAAGAGTGAACATAAATATGAGACATAAGAAACAAACCAGACAAGCAACCTGTAAGTTCTTGTTGTGTCTGTACAAAAGGAATAGTTTATTTTATGGTTAATGGGAGTGATCAAAAGTTCACTGAAGTCAAAGAGAATCTTTGCATTGACTTAACTGGAATGTGGGCCCAACCTGACATCCTTGAGAGCTGCAATCATAGCCATCAAGCTGGTAATACTATGAAGATAGCTTCACTCAAGAACTGGTCTTATGATCAATCACAGTCTAAAGGCATTTGGTGAGAGCTGCGGAGGCTTATGGAGAATTAACAAGACTCCCAATGACACGTCGTAAAAAAGGTTAAAAAATGGAAGACATTTGTATGTCCTGATCATGTGGATGTCAAGCTGACCCTATGTGTGAGCAGCGAGAAAGAATACGGAATAGTGTAATTGAATGTTTGATTTAAACTTTCACTGAATCAAAAGAATGTATCCAGCTTTATGTCTGAGGTCCAGTGTGAGGCCAAGACTTTTAACTGAATTCAGACTGATAGCCAGATAGCCATCAGTGCAATGCTTCTGTTAAACTGCTATTGAACATTCATGGGGTTCTGGCTGATGAAGCCTTTTCTCTTTTAAATCTGAGAGGATAAAATACTCCCATCTAAGTACACTGACTCAGCAGAACATGTGTGGGCACTGGTAATGAACTAAGAGCCATTTATGCGATGAAAAACAGAGTTTGGATATTCATGTCCATCAAGTGCATATTGAACTGTGTAAATGCAGTTGACGGGAAACATAAAATTTGGACAGTCAAGGTGCAATATTGATATGAGCCTGAGAGGTGAAGGAGAGCTGTGAGTTGTGTAGGTCAGACCAGCAGTATCACTTGATTTTATTGGCAGCTTTCTGAACTTTTACTGAAGCCTTTTACAAAACCTGACATATGTAACACACTTAGCTAAAATAGAGCCAAACCAAAGCAGCTGCCCTTAAATTGAGGCAGGAGAAAGGGTTCATTTTGGTTGGTAGGACGTCTGTTCTATACACCATTTCCAGTCCAGAGCACTCATACTCCTGTGCAGATGAACCAAAAAAGGACCAAGCCCACTGCAACATAAATATGAGAATCTCTATGGCTGCATGTGGGCTGAGCAAATTTTACTTCCCTCAGTATGCTTGCTCCTTTTCTGCCTAGCCATGCAGGAGATTCCCACTGTCTTTCTATGAAACTGCATGGAAGTGATATGGATTGCTGCAATATATTCATAGCATTAAAGAAACTAAGTTCATCCCAACCAAAACTTTTTTGGTGTAAGGATATTAATTTCAGTCAGGTAAACTTCCCCAGAGAATAATCTCTTGTCCATGAAAGAAGTCAAATACTGAGAAGCCAAAGCATGAGATACAGGTTTGGGATCAAGGATGGCTGTGAGTCCTGCTCTAAATGAAATCTATAAAATCCTTTTATTGGAAAAATATGGTGATCATAGGCCATATGAAAACATGTGGATCAGAGGACAGTGATGGCAACCTGGCATCTCTTACATGTCTGTCATCTTGTGGTCTAAGACTAGAGACACTTCCAAAGTGAGGAAAATGTCTCTAGGAAACATCCACATTTTTCTAAGTCTTGGGAACATAATAATTTCCAATAAAATTGCTTCTCCATGTGATATTTTTCTTTGCAGTCTGGACAAACATTTTTGTATTTTCTAAGTGGCATCATTAAAGTTAGAAATAATAAAATTATTGTGTTTTATGAAAAATAACTTAAAAAAAAAGATCTAGTGCAAAACTTTTCCAAGTTTTCTGCAGTGTGTATTGTAAAGAGAAGATGTTCAAAGATGCCCGAAGCTTCAGGGTGTCAAGTTTCCATTAAAATTAATGGGAAGCTGGCATCCAGATGCTCTAGGTGGCTTCTGAAAATTCCCACATGTCCCTTCATTTGTGTTTGTGGAGTAGGCAGAATTTTTTTAATGTGAAACATTGTTTGAAAAATCACATACATTACACAAAACAGGAATTTGTGTTTGAGCCAGTAGCAACTTCATCTAAAAATAGCTGCTTCAAAGGCAATACAAGTCACTGGAGGGTAATGATCTGACTTGGCTGTGGTTTTAAAAACAAGGTTACTTAAACATAAGATAAACATGGAACATTCTGTTCAAGATTTAAAACATTGTCAAAATCTAGGCTTCTGAAGAAATCAAGTGAGAACATCTCCTTTCCTGAAAAAAATATGTGCTGCAAAGAGGAGGGTGCTCTAGGAATGTTTTTCAGGAATGGTAAAGCTTAGCTCAGCATTTAGTAGTCCCTGAACTTCACAATGTAAACAGGTGTTACATTCCTTTTTCTAAATACAGCAGAAAGTCTGAGGGATCTGTGCAATCTTCCGCACATGGAGAAAAAGACAGACATCTCACATTCGAAATTCAAAATTAGAATGGGCACCTAATGTCCCTCCAGCCAAAAATGTATTTGGTTGCTTGAGAATTCCAGAAGTGTCTGAATAGGAATTAAAGCATTGAAGTGACTAGTCTCAACACTTGCTCTGGGATCCACTGACATTCCTAAGAAGGAAAGTCACATTGCTCTCAAGGTCATGTCAGTGGAGTCTTTCTGCAGACTGGGATAATATCAGTCCAACTTGCATAAGGATTGCAGGCAATGAAATACTAACTCCCAGTGATTGTTTGCAAATAAGCAGCCTTTGATGCTTTATGAACTACTGAATTGGAGTTGCTTTGTCCGGAATGACATTTCAAGAACAGCAAGTGGCTTTCTTTATTGGATCTGAAACATCATATTTGGGAATACCATATGCTGTGAAGCATTTGTAGAAGATGATTATCAAATGACTGAATGCAAGAGAAGAAGAGCTGACCTGGGCACAGTCTCTCTATGAAGCGTTTTGTAAAATAGTTACTTTTTATGTTTTATGACATAATCCCCCCCAAAAAAGGAAAACATGCTGAGATTAAATTTTTAATTCCCTGATGACACATCTGTCTACACTGCATTTGGCTAACTGATTTCTTATGTATTTCCCTTTTTTCTTTCTCTTTTAAAGCTGATTTCTTTTTGTCCTTTGTCTGTCTGGGGCCATGCCCTTTTTCCCTGTTGTGTGTTGCAAGAACTCCATCAGGCCTTACTGACTGTGACAGCACTACACTGTTGCAAGACTATGTCCCTACTTACAACTGTCTGTTCCTTTTTGACAGGTGATCATTGCCTGCCCTAGCTTCCAGCAAACACCTCTTTGAAGCTAACTTCTCTCATGAAACACCTCTTTTTAATGATCATTTTAGCAAAGTTGTAACCTTGTCTCAGTATGTCTGGCTTCTGAGCTGTGACAGTACAGAAACTCCTCATGAGCTGCATTTTCTCTGGATGAAGAATGTCAGGTTAAAATAAATATCCATTTTACCCTTATGTTCCAATCACTGGGCAGTGAATGGTACCGAGTGTATCAGAAGAAAACACAGGAAACCTAAAGTAGATAATTATGGAGCAATCCAAATCCACTACACAGAATAATTGTGCTTATTTCAGGGGATGACACATGTTACAAACTCTTGGATTTCTAGACTAATTATCTTCTATATTTTTCCTGATGCAGAATAAAAGAGGTGACTGGAAGTGAAATAGCTATCAAACCTGGATTCCTATTAAGATTGGCCTTAATGTAAGCTGTTCAGACACAACTTTTCTTTGCCTTATAACTACCCAGTGACCTTCCTCATCAGTTCCTAACTCTCTCAGCTGTATTCCATCAGAAAAAGTTGGCAAACAAAGATGAATGCAAACTCAAAGTAAGAAAGTGCCACTGAATTATAAAATGGAAATGGAATTTCATCATTTGCTGTGGGTTTCCTGGAGCTTGCTTTTGCAACTACAGACCAAGCATTGTCAACATGTGATAAGAATCAGATTCTAGACAAAATCCATAAAATCTGCAGTTTAAATCAGCACACATCCCTCTAGAGAACTAAATTGCATTTTCCCGATGCTTAAGAAAGAGAACATTTTCGTTATTCACAGGAAATGGGTTAAACAACTGAGTTCAAGTCAACAGGAGTTCATCATAAAGGGAAAGTCAAACTATCTAATTAATTATTTTAGTTAGCTGTAGTAATCCTTAGGTAGCAAAATTGTTCCTTTCTGCCCCTTCCATAGTTGTGATAGCCCCAGCCAACTCCTTCTCTGGACAACAAATTGACAACCCAACTTTCCTTCTCTGTACACATTGCCCATCTTTGACAAAAGGATGGGCTGGTCAATCTGTTATTCTTAAAAGATGTTCTGCTTTAGGGTCTTCACATTCCCTGAAATTTCAACAATTAATGTCCTATGCAGGGCAGAGATGTTGCACCAGAGTCCATATAATAAACACCTGAAGACGGAAGAGTGGGTCTTCCACTCCCTTTGGACATAGTAATAGGAAGCTTCACTCACCATGTTCATGAGTAGACAGCCCCGTGCTGAGTCTGCTGTCAGCCCTTGCACTGTGCCCAACTGTGGGCTGCTCTTGCAGCACAGCCTGTGTGTTTTGGTTCTTTAGAAAATAGACGAGGTGTCAGCTGAAGACAGTCACTTCACTGTACCTGTGCTGCAATATAGCCAGGATGTTTTGGTGTCCAGAGAGGTTTTAATAGGTCAGTTGCTGAGAAAATACTCTCACTTACAGGTACATAGTTCACCCAGGAGGGCAATGGACAATTTATCACATCTGAAACAGGACTCATCTTAAAAGTTCAAATGGTTATTCTTACAAATCAAAGGAGATGAACGGAAGATATTCAATGTTAGTATCTAATGCGTATTATCTATCCAGTTGTGTTTCTATGAACTAGATTACTGGTATGGAGAATAAACTTCATAAAATAGAGCTACAAGTTTGAGTTGCATAGCTGTTGAGAAACTAGATGAAAGAGAGGAAGAAATAAAGGTAAATGACTTAAACCTTCTTTTTCTTCTATAATCACCAACTAGTATTTAGAAATGTAGCAATTATTATTTATGGGTGAATTAGCAGTGTATTACCTACATGGGAAATTAAAAGAAAGGAAAATGAAGGCATGTAACCCTCTGACTATCTAAGGATGTTAACATAAAAGGTCTTTTCATAATTATTGAATAACAAGCAGTTGACTACTCCAGTGATCAGTTCTTTCTTTTTTGGAGATTTATTTGTTGAATTCCATAAATGTATGTCTTTATAAAACCTCAACTACAGAAAAAAGTATTTTTTAGATTTTCATGCTAATGGAGAAATTCAATTGCTTTCTAAAGATAGTAGTAGAGTAGTGGAGCCATAGTAGTATTGATGGAGTAGTGTCACTACTCTATAAAAACCCATCTGTCACATAGCAATAAATAGATGTACTGTTGTAAACTGAACAAACAGTAAGGTAGATTTTTAGCTCCATGAATCCATGGGGACTACAGAAAATCTATATATCTTTAGCTAATACAGTACATTAGTTTTACTGAATGTTTCAGAGCTGATGAACCCTGAAACAGACAATCAGGCCTGATCAGGCAAAGCTGAATTCTCATTTTGTGAGTAACTGTTGCATTGCGCGTGTTTATTTCCTACATCCATGCTTATAAGAGCACAGTTGAATATTTCTCTTTTGGTCTAGTATTTTGTTTCCTTTTTTTTTAAGAGTGGTCATTCTTACTTTTTAATAGAATCATTAAACAATTTGGGTTGGAAGGGACCTTTAAAGATCATCAATGATATAAAGATCATCAATGTTATCATCTAAGAGCTAGCAGGGGTGAATAAGGAAGGCTTATTCACAATGCCTATTTTTAAACACTGAGACCTGTCTAAATTAAGTTCCTCTCTTGAGTCCTTGTCCAAAGGATAATCTGTGTATCCATATCTTTCTATCTCTTCTTTTCTTTTTACCTGAAGAAAGCTGAGGAAGAGATTAGCCCTGGTGAATTTTCTGATACTATTCATGTTTTTTTCTGAAGAACTGAATACATGTATCTTAAACAAAGGGAAAAGGGACCTTAGTAAAAATCATTTCAAATAAACCCCAAAAGAGAGGTGACCTTTGAAGATAACTCGCAAACTAGAATACAGCTCAGATATCCTTTCTTAAGACACAAAATTACAGTGTATGTCTATGCTGCTCTCTGTAAATACAGCTGTCACACTTGCTTTCTTTTAATTTGTCTTTAATTTTCAATATTTTTAAACTTTAGTAAGGTTGAAAAAATGAAAGATATAATAATTTTGCAAGGGTCCTTGCAAGTATTGTTTCAGATGTGTAACTGTTTGTGTCTTTTTAGAAATTTTTTATCCAAAGCTCTAATAAAACTATGTGCAAAATGTAAATATAAACAGTCAAGGAAGCAGTCTCCAAAATGTGTGTTCACACTGTTTCCAAACTAGAAGATAATGCAACCAAATATGTTCTGGAATTGGGGCAATACTATACTGGTCAACAAGGGATAAATGTGTTTAGAAAGTTTATTACAGACTAGATCTAACTGTATGAAAAAAAGAGTAAAGCTTTTCTGTTTTGAGTAGAGGATTTCTAAGGATTTACTGGAAAACACACAGAGCCAATAACATTTTGAAAAACATGTCTGCTTTATAAAACATCAAAGTCTGGGACATAAATTATAAGTATGTGTACATTATGAGCAAATAAACTCTACCTAAAATGTGCAGCATTTAAATGTTATGTCTGTAACTGTATTTGTGTAAAATTTAACTTGAGCATGGATTTTAATACAACTATTCCATACATCTATGGAGAGGATATGTGAATGTTAAATTACAGAATATAAATGTCAGACTTTTGCTTCCAAGAGATTTATTCTGTGTTTTTGTAAGCAAAATATCACAAGATAGCTTCTCTATTAAATAAATTGTAATGACTATTCTGGTAAATGTCATCTGAACAATTCAAATATTTAATATTCTATTCCACATACACACCACTGGAACAGCATAAGAATAAATAATAACAATGATTCAGGTTTACAGCTCACCCAAATCTAATAAAAAGCTCAAAATAAATTATGATCAAAATATTCAAGCTGTGATTCAGTAAGACCCTTTAAATAAACACATGGGAAAACTATTAGAAACAGGGACAACTCAGTTTGATAATACATGACATTCCACTTATGGAAAAAAATGCTTTGCTTTATTGCTTAACACAGGAAGCTTTCTGCTACTAGTTAATACCAAAGCATATTCAAAAAAACAAAATGTCAAAACATCACTGTTTTTCCCTATTTGAACTATTTAAATACACAGATCCAAGAGACATCATGAGTGACAAAAGTGACTTAGAGGAGAAATATGCCATTTTCAGTTACCATAATTGGAATCATAGATGAGAAAATTATTGTACCAATAAAACTTGACTATAAGGTACTAATAACAGAATACAGTGAATTCTACTGGAGTATTTCAAGGCATGTTTGCACATAGCATTTATATAGGGTTTGCAATTTATGGAGATAGGAAGAATGATTAATACTTACACTAAAAGTTAACATCTAGAAATGTCTTGGCCACAGGGATTTGAATACAAGTATTCTAACTGCCTGATTCTTCCCCTTACCTGTTGGTTGTACTTCCTGTCTTGGACACAGTGTGTGTGTAGGAGCCCTGATACCTACTTAAATTCACGTGAAAGAACAGTTGTCTATTTCGATCTCTCCTTACCTGAGATTTAATAAGGGTTTGCAGATTTCCAAAAAGTTCCCAACAAGTTATATTTGTGCTTATATATATATACTCACTACACAAATTAGCAATAGAAAGAGTGGCATGTGAACATCAGACACAGTATGTTACCTGGGCACTAGCTACTTCTAAAGGTGAGTGGCAATGATGGCATTGCAAAAAAAAAACATGCTGAAGACTGTGGTGAGAAGCTGGAAGGGATAAATTTTTTCTTTCCCTCCCTTAAGTCTGTGACCTTCTCAAGCAGCACTGCCTTCTCAGCTAAAAATACTGGCATGGCCTACAAGAGAGGAAACAGCTCATTCAACTGACCAGGATCAAACGTTTCTTAGTGCTACCCTGGAAAGAAAACAAGGAGCATAATTCTGTAAGGAATAAAGCAAACTATCATGCAATATTGAACTAGTAACTGCATAGAAATTAAGATGAGGACATAAACATTCTGGAAATGGTAACATATAATTACAAATTTCTGATGTCACTGAATTATCACTGATTGGAAAAATTTTGGATTTATCTGGAAAATAATATGTTTAAAATTTATAGCTATGACATCCTTATTTCTGTTATTATAAAGCATATTAGCAAAGTACTGGTTTATTGTACAATGTGTGAAGAGAGGGAAGATAAGTCTGAAAGCTAATGAGGAAAGAAGAGATATTACTCCTGACACTACATTTCAACATAGTCAGAAAAATTACATAAATGTGATCCTTTATGAGTTTTTCAATATAAAGCACTTCAAATTTTGCAATGAAATTGAGTATTCAGTAGTCAGCAGCTGTGGAGCCAATAGCGAGCAGCAGTAGCTGGAGCAGACTAACGTGTGCATGTTTCTGCCTTTTAACATCAGAAGGTTTACTGTCTGAGAATTATTATGACTAGTGATTTATAAACAGAAATGGGTCTGGGACTCAGAAACAATTTTGTTTTGTTCAGCAAATAAAGAATGAAGTACTGCTCAAAGGTATTTTTCAGAGAGCATCTTTCTTTAATTAAAGTGATTGTAATGACCCAGTGTTTTGGGGCAACATATGTACACTTCTACAGGAATGAGAACAATTTTCTTATGAGGTACTTTTTCTTTTCTTAATTCAAAATGCTGTCAGAGGGAGAACTAGAGGAAATTTACATTCTCTCCTTTTTGGTAGATGAGATAGTACAGAAAGATAGACACCAGTGATCACATCAGTATGCCAAAATGGAAGCAATTTAATTCAAGGGATTTAAGATACTATAGAATTAAATAAGATACTGGAAAAGTTATGTATAATTCTGCAAAGGGATTGAATTTCCTCAAAGGCACATGTGTTGATGGAATAGAGCAATGTAAAATTGTAAATTCTGCTTAGAAAAAATACTAACTCATGGATGCCATGGTCCTTCAATAAATAAGTCTAGGTGTTTTCTGGTATAGGATATGTATTTATGTAGTAAGGGACAGTTCCTTTCACATGTAAAAGGTAATGAACAAAAAATTTAAATACTCACTTGGACTCATAGAAAAACTTTCAAGAAGGTAAAAAATCCTTTCACTTCTTCCTTTCACAAGTATTCTGAACCTTGCATGAATCTGTAGATTACCCATACTTCAACAGCTTTCTGCTGATCACAGAGCTAAGGGTAACAGTAAAGTACTATGTAACAACCTGGAAGCGTATTCAGATAAACATGTTACGAATATAATATGTGAGTTGAAATATGTGCAGGTAGTTCTTATCAAATAATTTTGGAAAGGAACAAAAAAGAAAAAAAGTGAGAGAATATGACTTAAAAAAAAAACTTCCACCTGTTTGAGCCTAAAAAGGAGAGATACATTAGTCGAACTATTTTCAGTGTGTAGCTGGACAGAGTTTCAATCTGTCAAGCATCACACAAGTTGCAAGCAGGGTAGTCAAAACTTTTTGAATGAAATAATCATCATTACTTTCTGCCTACTATACAATTTTTTTAAAACTGTGTTATATTTGAAGTGTATATATGCCTACCTGAGATCACTGTAAAGAAGATTTTCATGCATGTGTTTACTCGTGAAGATAGAATGATTGAAATATGAAAGTTTATAAATACTTGTGAAGTGCTGCAACTAATAAAGTCCCACTGAGTACAGCTTGGCTGCAATTTACCTAGTCTCTTGCAGTATATGGTGAAGCACTTAATTCAGACTTCTCAGTAGAATCAATGATTTACTTTTTGATTTAGGTATTTTTATTTGTTTTTGAGCATGCTATTTTCAAATTCTCACTGAGTTCACACAGATCTGACAGGAAATATTTGAGGCTCAATACACATTCTCCTCTTGCACCTTATTCTCTCCTTCGTGTTAGTGCTTCCACAAGCCCTACTGCAAGCTTCTTCTTTTGCAAGCTGAGGATGCCAGGCACCAACCAGTCCTAGTAGTGTCACCTGGGTTCAGACTGCAGAATAAATTCCTCAGTCAGTAGAAAGAGCTGTGAAAGGGCCTGTAAAGAGAAGAAAGGTAGAGGTAGGATTGTTGAGTCAAGTTCATTAGTAGCTCAAGGTTTCAAGAGGAAAAATATCAACTTGATGGGTATATAATACTAATGGAGAAAAAAAAGGAGTCTGCTTGAAGTTAGGAAGGTTGGGGCTGAGTTATCAGAGTCACCAATGCTGATGGAGCTGGGGGACTATGCCAGCTGAACAGGATGGAGAACTCGTCCCCAGAAGCCACAAGGTCCAACCTTCCCCTCCAACCTAGTCAGCAAAACTTTTCTGAGTTCTGTATTGGAGTGTTGAGCACATGGATACTTAGTCAAACAGCTCATCAAATACTAAATTTTTGTTTGTTTCTTTCTTTTTGGTAATCATTTAAAAATTGCTTTATACTTTCAAAGTGCATATATCTTGCTTATAGAGGCTATGCATCAAGTTAAAGATGAGCAGACAAACTGACCCAAAACAAGGGAGCTATTATCCTCCTTCCACCTGTTTCCCCTTTACTACCTCATCTTGGAGTTGCTACCTCTTCCTAGACAGCAGCAGCAGGTGAAACCTGGAGCTGTTTCACCCCTTTTGCTTACCTGTTTTGTATCCCCATGGCAATAACACTACAGAAATAACAGTCAGGAAGTATTTTTCCACCCTGTCTACTGTGGGTTTCTGTTAGGAAACCACTGGTCCCAGATATTAAAACCTTTTTCAGTTGATGTATGTAAATGTCATCCTTAATTAGGTATGTGTTTTCATGAAGTTGAAACCAAACCTTCTTCTGTATAGTAATATAAATATAAAATCTAATCCCAATGTTCCAACTGCCATTGATTTTCTATATATTTCGTATAGATTTGAGATCAAGAATGCTACTGCAGCCAAAGTGGCTCCCTAATTAAACCTCACTTTTGCTGCTAATAGCTCTAGAGGGAATGAAAAACAAACAGTGAAGATGATTTAGTAAAGTTCACTGCCTCATCAGCTAAAGTTAGACTGACTCGATTAATAGATTTCTGAAGGCATAAAGATGCTTTCCACAGCATTTTTATTTTATGCTTACTTGCAGTTTCTGGGTAACTTTGTGTCATTAAAGGAAGATAAACATCTGTCAAAGAGGTGAATCTAATACCTTGCAGAACTTTGAGAACTTCCTGCCTCAATGATATGAGGTATAGAAAGATTCACCAGTAAAGAGTATAAATCTGACTTGAAGGGAGCATGGTAATTGGTTACGGACCAGGGCAACTGTTTCTGAAGAGTGGAATTGTAATTCTTCATCAAGTAGTGCCAGGAAATTGATTTGTGGTCACTAAGCAGAGAAAAAAGTGGTGCTCTTGACCTATACTTCCTACCCTTTCACATAAGATAGTAATAATTTATTGTTGCTTCATTTGTTCTCTGATGCTTACAGTTCTCCACGGGAATTCAAACCTGCTTTCATGTGGCTTCAAGTGGCCCATATTTCTAAAGAAGCGTGGTGATCTGTGGCAGAAGTTCTGGTGGAAAAGGCATTTTCCTGCCAGTATACCAAACATATTGGAGCTATTCAAGTCCTTAGTACCCTTTTCAAGGCCTTTTGGTTTCATGAGCCATTTTCCTGGCATCACAGAACAGATAAATTCTGGTTTTATAAGAGGAAAGTACTGGATTTTCTTTCCATCTTCTAATCCACCCTATCACAAAGGGGCTTTTGCGCATGTAGTTTTGCGTTCCTCAGTGGCAACATGGTCTAAACAGATGTTCCTGTACACTGATGATGCAAAGAAACACCATTTTAAAAAATTTTTCTCTATGACTGGCATTCATTAGGTTGTTCTATCAGCTGCACAATTATTCATTTTAGCCTGCAAATTCAGGTAATTGCTGAATAAAACTGCTGATTGTTTATAAACAATTCTTTTTCCCAATAAGTCAAAATTCAATGTCCTTACTCTGGCTTTTGTACTAGCCTGACAATACAGGTCTCTGGATCTACCTTTGCTTTTCTTGGCCTGAGCTGATATTAGCTTGTTTTACTTGTTACAGCAACAGTCTAGCAGTCAGGTAACCAATGTCTAAGGTTGATGCAGTTTAGTTTCAGTTTACACTAATGACAGGTAGTTAGTCTGTATGTAATAAACTGTATGTGACGAGGTTAAAATGCAGTGCAGAAGAGCATGGGCTCAAGGTGACACCAGATCTCCCAAGAGATCTGCATAATCTTTTTCTGATTCAAAACGTTGCACTCCTGCAGTGACATAAATCAAATCTGTGAATCAATAGCCACTGCAGGAGTGCAACCTTGTAAGTCAGAAAAAGAAAAGAAAAATAGATGTTAGAGATAGGAAGGAGAACAGAAGAAGAACTGTGTAATTGGTAACTAATAAAAAGAAAGAACATGTGAGTATACTGTCTTAAAAAAAATATGAAAGAAACAGAAGTGAACCCCCCAAAATAAGGATAAAACCAGCATCACTATCAACATTGTGCATATCATGAGAAAAAATCAACATAACAACCATCATGTTTCCAGAGAAGACTGGGGGGTGTTGACAACTTGTTGTAAACATCACATCTTTTTTTTTTTTTTCTGAGGAAGACAGAAACTGTCTAGATTAGCACCCAGATTGATACCGGAAGGCTAAATATAAAACCATAAGAAAGAGGTAGATGCTGAGATAGTTTTGTGCAAAAACTTACGCTGCATTATTTAAAGACTTTTTGTATTAAGGAAGAATTTTGATTATCTGACTGTTAAAGATTGAGTTGGACTACTAATAGATTAGTTGCTTCCTATATATGGTATATTACATTTAACCCTTAACATTCTGAGAGTAAGAATATTCTCACTGAGCAAAGCTGCAGATAATGAACCTACTTACACACATGAGGATGAGAGAAAAGAAGAATGATAAAGAAAATTTAAGCAATTAAGTCAGAGGTAATTCTTTCTAGTGAAAAGAGAGGAAAATGATTGTATTTTAACAGGGAGATAGATGAAGATAGCTGGTTTGAGCAAATATCCATGTTTCAATTACAGAGAATACATAAAGGAATTCAGAGTAAAACCAAGGAAAATAAAATCTCATTCATTATTATTTTTTGAGGAAACTGGAAAATAAATTAAGTGCTTCTAACTAAGTGCAAACAGACGAAGAAGCTCAATGGTGGACACAAGCATGACAAATGAAAAGTTAGGACATAATAACTATTACAGAGGCCTGATTCCTCCCAAAGGAAGATGCTGCGTTATAGAGTTACAGGATGTTCCAAAAGAAAATGCTCATCAGAGAAAAGCAGAAGAGGAAAGGGAGTGTATCTTTGGGTTGTAGGAAAGTTAAAAACAATCTTGAATGAAAAATAAAATCTGTTTGGCAAAATTAGTATGGAGCAAATGTCTAAGCACCAAGAAATATAAAGTGGCAACTTAAAGACTTCTTATTGCCAAATAAGTACATATCAGAGGACAGAAAAATATCTCAGCTGATCTAAATTAGTACAATTGAGTTTGCTTTCAGTGGAACTACAGTCATTTGCATCATCTAAAGATAAGTGAAAGAACAGTGTAGATAAAAAGAGAAGATGAAAGATGACAGCTGTATTTCTAGAAAGGAAACCATGGAGAAACTTAAATGAGAACTATCAGAAATGTTTCCTGCTCGAGCTGAATTTTATTAACTTTATCTGATCTCGGATTCACTTAGGCTTTGGAGCTTTTAAAGCTAGATTCAAATTAAAAGCTCTTTGATTTGTTTTTACTGTAAGGAATCTTGTAAAAAGAGGAGTGGGAAAGAAATAGAGTCCAATAGAAAGGGGGATGGTAGCTGGAGAAGAAAGAACAGAGCATTAAGAACTTTGTATAATACCTTAGAATACTTCTTCGGTGTTCTGAGAAAGGATGACGTTCCAGTCTCTGTGGCTTTGATCTTTGTCCATGAAACATAGCTGTATGATAAAGAGCACTACAGCATTTATAAATCACCTCCTCTACGTAGCAATAAATATATAAATACTGTGTTCCATTCTTTTAATGGCATGCAGGCTAAGATATAACACTGTGTTTCTTAACAGTATTATTAGAAGATATGTTGTTAACTCCTATGTAACACTTCTAGATCAAATGAACATCATTGTGATGGAAAAGGTCAAAATAAAGCAAAAAAAGCATTCAAAAATAATGCATGACTTGGGGGTGGGGGGGGTGTGTAAATATGAAATATCATATAGACTCAGAGATCAAATTGCCCACGTGTGTTGGAGTTTACATTTGGAAATATAATGAATTTCAGACACTGGTTAAAGTTGCACCTTTGCCCTACTATTCATCTCAATCCCTGCTGACAAGATAGGTTTCACTGACCTCTGGTGTCTATACACATTTTTTCTCTGCTATGTAATCCATTTTCATTCCAAATAAAGATTGCCTTGCAATGTTTCAGCTGCTTTTTTTTTTTCCTTTCCTCAACAGGCATAGTCAAATGTAATAGAAATATTATATTTATATACTAAATCCTTGGAATTCAGCAGGTTGTACTCAATAACCTTGAATTCATATTTAGTTCTTACAGTTTTATTTGTTATGAGTATAATAATTAAATTATCTGACACTAGACAATATGGTGAAAAAAGGGTTTGTAACAATTGCTTTTATACCCTCATATTTTACTAGGAGAAACTACTGTGTCCTTGGCAGAATAGCTTTATTAACCATGGGGTCACATTTTATTGTCTTTATTGCTTTTATTGCTTTATTGCTTTATTGCTTTTTAATGTTATCTTAATCTGGGAAGTTCTTTACAGAATTCTTTGAGATATTTGTAAAATTAGATACATATCAAGGTCAGAATCTGGATCAGGAAAAGTGAATAGAGACAGAAAGATCTATGGTCTCAAGATGAAATGCAGCTTGCTTAGTTTCTTGAAATTAACGTGTAAGTACTTTAGAAAATGTAACCTACATTTTCACCTTAGTGATTTTAAGTCCAATTCCCATAATTAGTCTAGGTGTCAGGTTGCCATCAACATAATGTGTCAAGATGCTTTATGAGTCCCTTTAAAAAATGGGGCACACAAAGGTGATGCCTGTGCCCCTTCCTACAAGCATGATACAAATCTCAGCTCATACTTTTAGCAGATTAGACAATCTGTTTTTTGGGCCTGTGCCTAAGTAGTATCACAGACAACTTGAAAGATCATTTCAGGGCTCTGTAACAAACATTATAGCTACATTTCTAAATGCAGAGATGAAACAGTACCGTGAGTCAAGTAGTACAAGTAACTTGTGTAGTACAGTGCCTGCCCACCATCTATGTCAGTGGATATTACTGGGGCTTTTTAATGGTAATTTTTTTTTTTTTTTTTTTTTTTTTTTTCCCAAATTTGACATTTTTTTCTTGTTTTCTCCATCCGAATTTCTGTTCCTTAGTTTTCTTTATTTACAGTTTGGTTTTTTTACA
>JANHFX010010541.1:70110-95913 GCA_027560015.1 Chloroceryle amazona
GCCCGCCCACCATCTATGCAAGTGGATATTATTGGGGCTTTTTAATGGTAATTTTTTTTTTTTTTTTTTTTTTTTTTTCCAGAATTGGACATTCTTTACTTGCTTCCACCATCAGAATTGCTGTCCATCAGATTACTTAATGTACAGTTGGATTTTTAGACATTTATTTTCTGTAATTTCTGTAGGAAATACTATTCAATTACTAAAACAAGTGGTATTAATATGAATCAGAAAATGTCTGGAAACACCATGAAGCAAGAATTGGTTTTCAAATGTTTAAATTAATGGAGAAGAAACAAAATATGAAACATATTTGATTCTTCCCTGCTTCCTCTACAGGGCCTCTACGTATGGTAGATGCCACTTGCCTTGAAGCATTAAGAACAAAAAGGTAAAAATACAGGGTGGTCTACTCATGGTGGCATTACTTTAAGGTATATCATGGCCATCACAGAACTGATGTCCTCCTGTTCCTGACAACACTGCTCTTTGTTAAGGTCCACACAGGTGGGGAAAAAACTGTCAGATACTCAAAATCAGCTTCCTCTATTGTCAATAGAGAAAGAATGGTGCCTGAAAACGACAAGTCAGAGCATCAAAGTTAGGCTATAAATAACTGATTCTAGCAGTTATCTTTGCAGAGGTATATTTCTCTATGTTGACCACAGAGGGAGCCCTATCTCTTAAGCTAGACATCTGCTAGATGTCTAAAGAAAGAAGTTGTAAATAAACCTCTGAAACAACTGTTCTTTTATTAATGAACCATGTAGAGTTATGAAAGGTAGGTTTTTCTTCCTATTTTCCTTTCAAAATATATATATACCTGGCAATTAAAATCTGTAGTTATTTCCATGCCTCAAAATGCCTTCCAAACTAATTTCCAGTACCTTCTCCAAAAGTTTTGTCTGGCAAGCAATAGAAGTTTCCAACCTTTTAATGTGTACAAGCATAGCAAGCTGCTATATAGCAAGAAGAATTCTCAAAAGGCCTTGTAGTTAGTGGAAAGACTGGCATTAATATCTTCTCTTCATGGGCCCTGAAATATATAGGAAGTATATACACTGTTTACAGGAATTTCATCTCACTCCAGTTTATTAAGACTCCAAATAGCTGGTCCAACTTCAACATGTGCTTAGCTGAAAATTCGAACTTTATCCTTTTTTCTCCCCCCCCCCCCCCTTTTGTGTTTATGAACAATTCCCATTTAAGCAGCACCTAGTAGAATGGTCTGTGTGAACATGAACAAAATGTTACACTGAAATAGATGCGAGACAGGAGCATCATGCTAAGAAATTACATGGAATGCCCGCTAACTCATCCCTGCCGTGCTGGAAAATATCTGTTGAAATGTCAAAGACTTGTAACCCTATTAGGCAGAGATAAACAAACCATCTGAAACATCATCTTGGCTCTTCACTAGTCTCAGGCAACATCAGCTGTAATTATAGTTTACCCTTTTATATGGTTCCACTTTTAAAAGCTTGTGTATGTGATGGAATCATAAGCATGTGTTGAAAACCTCTTCAGGACACTCCCATCTTCTTTTCCAACTTGTACACGTGTTTTCAGTTGTGCGGCACTTAGCAATTGATAGTTTGCAACATACCAGAGCAAGAGAGGAAAATGGGAAGCCTCTTTCCACTACCTCCCCCCAAATGAGCTTTTGTTTCTGTTGTTCCTTTTTTAGGGTCTTAGTTAATTTTCAGTCAAATAAGCTGAACTCATTTCTTTCACAAACAAATGGCCTTCCTTGCAAAAAAATATTACATTATGAACCTCATGAGGTATTTTCTGAAAACAGCAAATATGTTCCTTTTGGAAAGTGAATCTCCTTTGCTCTTACTCATTATTTGGTGAAAGAAAAGCTCTTACCAGCTGCAGATGAAACCCCTCTATTGACTTCTCTCATTCCAAAGAACATGTGACATCAGATTTTGCAAGGAAATCTGGAACTGGGTTTTTGTGTGTGTATTGGGCCAGCTAGGACAGAATATAGACAAAGATAAGCTTGCTGCTGCTGCTTCTGTGTCCAGTTCCTGATGAATTTCACATAAACACACTGCACGCAGACTAACATTTGTTGGAGTTACCTTATGGTCATATGATTTAGCAGTTCCCTTTGCCAGTCCTTGTTAGAATCTGGAAGAAAGATTCTCTTATTGTAACTGATCTGTTTGTACTTTGTCACAATATGCATGAGAATCTCAAGCAAGTATTTAACAGAAAAGGAAATATCAACATATTAGTTGTAGATTCTAGGTTGTCTTGGAGGTCTATGTAAGCATTTTTGTTTTGTGAACAAATTAACAAATAATAAAAACAGAACAAAGAAACCCAGGCTTGATCAAGATAAGTTGTAATGAAGAACCTTGAAGATTTTGAACTACATCCCATTTCTAGGAGCTACTGGTTATTGCCACTTTTCAGTAGTTTGTGGTGATACATATTAATCTCACCCAAATCTCGACTTTTAACAGAGAAGATTAATGTGAAAGACTGGAACAGTGATCCATATCCTGAGTAACAAGTCCTAGGGTATCACATTGCTGAATAAAGCTTCATTTTGCAGCTGACAAAAATGAAGTGTGTGAGAATGTGATGATGATAGCAATAAATTACTCAATATTAATCTTTAAAAGACATGGTATTATGTACAACACAGCACATTATTCTGAAAGAGGTTATTGATTTGGAAGTATATAAATACAGTTTTTCAATACATTTTGCCATGTTTATATAATAAAATAAAATAATAATAAACCCAATAATATGCTATTATAGTTCATTAAGAGGTGTTCTTTCTGACTCTGGAGTGGACAGTGTAAGGATATCTTTATACAATGTAACTTTATAAAATGTAACTTTAATGCTTCCATTCTAGGCAGCAGACAAATGGGCATTTGTACAAGTAATTCTACATTAATCTTCCTAGACTAGTGAAAATGGGCAAAAATTTATTTAAAATAAATGAAACATTCCTGTTAACTTTTAGCAAATGCCCACATCTATCTTAATCCTTCAAATGGTTTTACTTTAAATTCCAAATAGAGACCAAAAAAACTGTTAGTGGAAGTCAGAGATCTTGGTGCAAGCCCAAGATGAAAGATTCTACCTAACAAAAATCCATCCTAAATTTAGATTATAAACAGAATTTAAGTATAAACCATCAGAGAGCTCACAACAGTACTTTATTATAGAACAATTAACATCAAAGATTAGGGGAAACATCCAACTTTGAAAGAGTAGACTAATGTTTCTTAACTATAGGCAGAAAGTTAAAAAACAGGGCAAATTATGACATTTTCACTTTTGGGTAAGCTAAAATAGAACTAACCCCTCAAACTGCAAGACTTGGTAATAAATATTTCAATCTTTGAAGTCTTTTCAGTCAGTCATAGAAGTCACTGACATTAATAACTCAGAATCATGCTTGCTTTAGTCTTGCATATACCCTTAAAAAGCAAAGACAAAATGTGGAGTCTAAAATAACAGATAATAATCTACTCAGGATACAATTCTGTATGACAAGTGCAAGGCAATAATTTAGGCAAAAATAATCCTGATATGACAGGGAAACAAGTACTCAAGTAGTTTTTCTTCAGCAAATTTGACAGTTAGAACAGGGCTCAGTCTGAACATGACTGAACTGTGTCTCACAACAGTGTTCTTGGATATTTTGTAGTATAGCTTGCAAGAAACATGAAGTAAACTTCCGTATAATAACATGACTAAGGCCTCAGCTGTATCTAGCGTTTAGTAAGATTTGCAGTGTACATAAGCGTAGATCAACTAGAGAGTGTGTATAGAAAAGCAAGGGAAAAAGAAAAGAAATGTCTAGAAAGCTTCTTGATATACAAAGGGTGAAAGATGAAGTAGAGGAAGTATTTAATAACAATTTTAAATACACAATATTTGAGAAAGACAGAACAGTATGCCCAGGTCCACAGTGGATGAGATAAACTGCAACGGGGAAAATCAGTTTAAATACTGCGGCAATTTCTTACCATAAGGAGTAGAAGTACACTTTGGAGAGCTTGAGAAACTGGGGAATATCTGTATTTGTGGGGCTTCTAAAGAGTAATTTAAACCAACTGCTATCACGACTGACAAAGGTACAAATGCTTCTCATTACAATTGGGGCTTGGATTGGAAGACCCCATTCAAACCATTTCTAGATTGTATGATGCTACTTATTTACTTTCTGTTTATTCTGGCTGGTGTTGGACTCCTACCTATGATCTTCCCATGTCAATTTCTAAAGGAAGTAAACACTTGACAATTTGAAAGAGTACATATGGTTACCCAGATACTCTCATCTCACCGAATGACTAGCAGACCAGTAGACTGGTTTGAATGTTTTGGCCATGTGTACAACAGGGAAGGTAAAACAAGTGAAAAAAGGAAAACTGTCAGGAAAAAAAAAAAAGAATAATTAGAGAATAGTGGAAGGCTATATTTAATTCATTACTAGCTGGGAATGTTCAAAGGAAATTGTAAAGAATAGTGTAACAAATATAAGAAATGAGATTTAAGTCCAACCCGAATATTTGGTTGAAATATCTTTAACTTTCATAGGATTTTGCACATTCATATTCTTTGGATAAAGTGAACATACAGAAACCTTTTCAGGACAAGGTCTGTCTTAAATGTGCTACATTGTGTGAGGATGGATTTTGGCTTTTTATGATGATAAACATCAGTGTCTTAACCATTGATTAGCAAGATGATCACTGAGCATAACAAAAATGTTTATGATACTGACCTTTGCTAAACTGGCACTTTTGATCTTCCAGGGACATGACATGCCTCACAGAGGAAAGGAATTCTGGCAGACCTGTATTTAGTTTAAGCCACCATACACTGTTTCTTTCAAATTTACTGAAAAATGCCTATGTTCTTTGTGGAAAACATTTAGGCATCCAACACTGCTGTTTGTACTCAGTGATAGAAAAATCAAGCAGCAAAGGAAAAGCTGACCTTCAGTCTGGTTGAGGTACTTAGTTTTTAGTATATTTTTAGAATCATTTTGTAGAACGAGACCTTTTTTATCTTTGTTGTTGTTTCTTAGTGAAGGACTACTTTTTTTTTTAATCCAGATTCCCCCAGTAGGCGCAAGATGGTTGCAAATGTTCTCGAGATGTAAAGCTTAAGGATGGCTTTTGTAGGAGAGTGATTGTGGCTATATCCACCCTTCAGGAAAGTAGGACAATCAGACATGAAAAAGTGACAAGTAAAAAGAGAAGAGTTAAGCAAAAAAGTTTCCAATATGAACAAAAATATTTCCATAAAAGCTGGATCAGGGAAGAGGTTAGTCTCAGTTATCATGCCTAAACTAAGGCGAGCTTTACATTTTCTATGACATGGATTAAATAAGTCATATTTCAGATCTCATTTAGACCCTGACTATCAAAACCTTCAAATTTACTTCAGCTGTTTGGAAGTACTTTTCAGGAGTTCTGACTCTGTCCAGATGTGCAATTTCATACTTGATGTATTCCCCTGAAGTGAGAGCTGTTAAAGCAACTTTCAAACACTGGTATGCCTGTCAAATGCAGAGCATATATAGCTTACAATATCAGTGCTGCTTAAAGAATATGCAGTCTATCATAAACAGCACTTGCACAGGGTATCCACAGGAGTCTTGTTATAATCAGAATTATCTTTATATGAAACAAATTTAGAATCCTTTAACAGATAATTTGAAAGGAAAAAAATAATGGGTATATTATCACAACACTCTGTGATTTCCCTGTGAGAGAATTCAAATGCTGTTAATGTCTCTAAGACAGATTCAATGATGTAAACATAATAATTCTGTCAGTACCAAATACATTCCTTGGATTCTTAAACCTGGAAATCCTTCCTGTAGGAAAGTGTATTCTCTGTGCCAGAGTACAAGACAAGCTGAAAAACAACGCTGACTTTTTCTGAAGCAGATTATCTTCATAAGCGCCAGGAATGGAATATTTGATAGCTTTGAGAATTTCTCAGGGGTAGAAATGCAAACCACAATGAACATCTGCACCTTGAGAAATAAATTATTCATTGTACTTGTTTATAGTATTTATCTTCTTTAGTATGTGAACAATGAATATTACAGTCATAAAACACCTCAGCAACATTCTTACTTTAACAATTCTTCATAAATTTTAGGGCATATTTAAATCCAGTTCTAAAACATAAATGATATGACATGTACATTATTTCAAAGTAATCCTTTTATACAGAGATGCTGTATTTGATGGTTTACAGGTGTTGAGAGCACATAGGAGTCCTGGTAGACAACAAGTTCTCCATGGAACAGCAATGTGCCCTTGTGGCCAGGAAGACCAATGTCATCCTAGGGTGCATTAAGGTTCTGCTCCCCCTCTACTCTGCGCTGGTGAGACCTCACCTGGAGTATTACGTTCAGTTCTGGGCTCCCCAATTCAAGAGAGACAGGGATCTGCTCGAGAGAGTCTAACGGAGGGCTACAAGGATGATTAAGGGACTGGAACATGTGCCTTATGAGGAAAGGCTGAGAAGAGAAGACTGAGAGGGGATTTGATCAATGTTTATAAATATATGAGGGCTGAGTGTCAAGTGTCAAGTGTCTTCTCACTTGTGCCCTGTGATAGGACAAGGGGGAATAGATATAAGCTGGAGCACAAGAGGTTCCACCTTAACATAAGGAGGAACTTCTTTACTCTAAGGGTCACAGAGCACTGGAACGGGCTCCCCAGAGAAGTTGTGGAGTCTCCTTCTCTGAAGATTTTCAAAACCCGCCTGGATGTGTTCCTTTGTGACCTGTGCTAGATTGTATGATCCTGCTCTGGCAGGAGGGTTGGACTTGAAGATCTCCAAGGTCCCTTCCAACCCCTGACACCCTGTGATACTCTGTGATACTTCCTAGGACAGACCAAGAGACACTTGCAGAATACCACGTATTTATAAACAGGTGTAAAAGAGTGGGAGTGTGGGACAGTATTTATTCTGGCACTCCTATTCCTACAGTGGAGGAAGATGGTTCTGGCAATTGCCAGTGAGTGGTATGCAGTAAATATGCAAAAGCGCTATTTTCTTTCTCAGAATGGATCACACTCTGGGTAGGTTTGAAGAATAGAACATACTGCATAATTTCAAAGTAACATCTGGCAATGTCACCAACTTCCAGCTCTATCTGCGCATGGTATGAAGAGTTTAGGGACTATCCTGGATAAGTCCATCAGAACAGGACACCTGGTTTCTTAAAATTTCTATGGAGTTCAAGTTGTGATGAACCATATGAGGAAAAGGAAGGCTTTGAGTATGTAAATGTTTATATTCACATTTCAATGCTTGTCTTAAGATTTCAACATTCAGACCAAGAATAAGGGAACAAATAACTTCTAAGAGATTGCAACATGTCTAAGGACAACCTGGAAGTACTGCAGCTGAATTTGTCGTAAAAATCTCTCTAAATGTGAAATTATTCACAGGAGGGAAAAATAAAAGGGGTGATTGCATTTCATTATCAAGAAAAAAGTAGCAGGAATATACAGGCAGAGTATTTGGTATTCACCCACCATTTTTATTACAGCATTTCAGTGTTGCTTCAAAAGGTAGTGGTAGACACATCTGATTCTTCAGAGGTACAGATGAAAAAAAGGCAAGATATTAGGATTGAGATAAAAGTTTAAGTACCTTCCTGAAATTGGGAAATCAAGTTACATTTTGAAATAATTTAAAAGTTTTTTATATGACCATAAAGATGTTTTGAACTGACATATTTTATCAGTACTTAATCTTTTCTGCCACCTGTTTTGCCACTTCATTTTTCAGGAGTTAAAATTTTGCATTTCCTCACATTCATGCTGACCAAGAGACTACTGGAAATTAAACTAAAAACAGGGCTCCCACTATGTCAGTGGGAGCCAGACTTATTGCTACATGCATTCATGGTGTGATTCAAAGCAGTGTAATTGTCAGATGATCAAATTTCCTCTATGCTTCTCTTTTTGATTTAATGAATTATTAGGATGAAATGAAAGGATAATGAAGGCAGGAAAGTACCCTGGGAGGTCTCTAGTCCAGCCTTAGGTCAGACCAGATTTCTGGTTCTGTTTTATCCAACAGAGTCTTGAAACTTCTGACATTGTAGACTGGGCAACCTCTCTGGGCAGCCCCTCTGGGCAAAATGGGATGGGTGGAGGAAAGGTGTTAGGGTTTGTTTTTTGTTTTGCCTCTCACTGACCAAATCCATTTTAATTGGTAATAAATTAAATTATTTTTCCTCAAGTCTAATCTGTTTTGCTTGTGATGGTAACTGGCAAGAAATCTTTCTGCCTTTCATCTTGACCACACAAGTTTCCTCATCCTATTTAGTCCCCCTCTTCTGTTGAGGTGGGGAATCGAGTGAGTGACTGAGTGGGTGTCTGGTTGCAGGCCAAGGCTAGCCCAATACAGCAATACAAACCCCTCTGATACTTCATCTACTGCCAGCCTTCACATTGAGTATGACCCATTCACCACCACCCTCATGATCCTCATCATTCAGTCAGGCTTTTATCCATCCTAATATGCATATAATCTCTTAATGTATTAATTATTTCAATACTATTATTAAACTTTTCTAGTAATGTCTCTTTATATTTTATGGCCTTTTTTTTTATCTAATAGTGGACTTTATATATTTTACATAATATCCAGTAGTTGACAAACATCAACTGCTTCCTGAAATGGTACAGAGATTCAGAAACATATGAAAAATTGTCTGAATTATAGATGGGAACTGAGGCAGAGATCTATCAATCCAGTAAAAATGCTTGCCTGGAAAGTCTTATATGGAAGAGACTAATCTCTTTTATGGATGAAATGCAGGTAAGGATACACTTTGGGCCTTACAGTAGCTCATCAATGCTTTACGTGGCCTCATCCAAAGTTATTCTGTGAAGTTTTTACATAGACCAGAATTAATTGCAGTATTTAAGCCAACAGTTTTGTGACAAATACTGCATTTTACATGAAGGATTTTCTAAAGCCCAATCCACTTCAGATTTGAGAATGACACACTTTGATATTAAACCCTTGCTGCAAATAAATGGTGAGTTTAGGAAATTGTCTGAATTGTCACAAGTTAAGGGCATGAGTAGCAGTGTTTCACAACATGCATGTTTCACAAGATGTGTAAATTAACTCCATGAGGTTACAGGTAGCAAGGCACCCAAGAGGGTTTATTGGTATCTTTATTATATGTTGCAAAGAAATTAATGACTGAAGCTTATCTCTGTAAGTAGATGCTTTATAGAACCACATGGCCCAAACAAGGTGGCAATCTTTCTTTTCCATACTCCATTATTGTTTTTACAATCAGATGCTACGCATAGCGAGTTTTCACTGCAGAAATTTTCTCATGCGTGGTTATGCAGCTGCCAGTACTTCCCAGTTAATCATATTACAGTCTCCTTTATCCTCCTATCTCCTTTAACTCATCTTGATCATCCGTGGGCTTTCATCTGGAAGTAAAGATCAGCTTCTTTAATTTCTCTCATGCTTCACTTCATTTTAATTATTTTTTCTAACCTTTTTTATTTGAGGAACTCTTATTCCTTGCCTGTGAAAAAATTAGATCCCAGCTAAGAGGAAAATGCTGTTAGTATGGAGTATGTACAACAGGTAAATATGATAGAAATGGAGCATTTTTATGTTTGTAGCATTTTGGTTGCATTGAAGTAGTAACTGAAAATATCTAATTTTGTGAAAAATGCCAACCTGTGCTCTGAGAGGTCCAGTTATACAAGCTGAAGTGTGCTGATCTCTGCAGAAAGCTGTATTTGCATCTCATCTGCAAGGTGCTCAGCCAGGGCAGAATATTCTGTAGGTTTTGAGGGCATTCAGAGCTAAGAGCTGCTTTATATTCATAAACCTAATTCAAAGTCAATGGCCCCCAGGAAGCTGAAACCAATCTCTCATGACTGAGAAAATACACTACAGGAAAACAAAAAAGAACAGGGGGCTAGATATGGCATTGTGGATCGAATATAACAATCTATCACTTTTGCACCTGCATGACAGATGGAAGTTAAATGCCTATAAGATTAGAGAACAACAGCCTTTGGTTTTTACCTCATTTCCCTATATGTACAATTAGGAAGTTAATTGTACTTCTCTAAATCTCAGGAGAGTGTGGGCTATTGAAAGCTGCAGCCTCAAAACTAAATAGGTATGTACGTCAGCATTGCTATGCTAGATGTCTGAGGGGCTGGAAAACAATTCAAATCTAGAAATTGATATCTAGGCCCAGAGAAAGTTAGCCTATGACTTATCTGGCTGTGGCTTCTGGGCTTCTATATATGCCCAGTCTGTGTGCCTGTATCAATGCTGAGCCAAGACCTGCGTGTGTGACATTTCCCCACTGAGCGTACTGGAAGGGAAACAACTTTTCTCTATTTTTTTATTTTTTCATATTTTCATTCTTTGAACAATGAGGATTTGTTAGTTTATGTCTCCATATACTCAGGATTTTGTTGTTGAGATTTTCCTCAAGAACAAGTGTCTCCTAAACCCAACATTTTTTTAATTACAAGCATTATGCATTTTTCAAAATTTGAAGTTTAATTTTTGTAAAACAAAATGAACAATTTAGAATGAAAACAATATAACTAGAAAAAAAGCAGGCGAAGACAAAAACTTTGTGCAAATGTTTCTGTTTGTTTAGAATAGATGAAGAAAATAAATGTTTAAGTTCTGTCACAGAACCAGGCAGATGCACCAATGACACTGTCAGCTCAAATATAACCCACCAGTGAAACTGCAGATATATGCAAGAAAGAAAAATATGAAGGCAGTGTTATGATCTTTTTCCATCAGCAGTTTTTAACATAAATAACCTAAAACCACATCTCAAGCCTGAAGTTCATTGCCTAAATTCATGTTTCCTCTGTAGATTTCTGTAGGCAATGGAGAGAAAGAGGCACCTTGGGAGTATATGTCTTTGATAAATCACTCTTTGTCAATGTCTGTCTACTAGTTCTTTACTGGATTTTGTTTAGCAAAACAATTTTGAATAGAAAAAATGTGGACATGAGATTATTTATTCTACATTGCTAGTAAAATGCCATAGCAAGCAATATTATTTTCAGTACTTTAAAACTGCTGAGCTTGACTAGATATTAAAAAAAAGAAATAAATTTGTCTTTATTCAAGATAATTGTTGGTGTACTTTCTGTACTGTATGTTTGCTATCTATGAGTTCTGTCATCTCTCTCTTACAGAAGCAATCTAGCCTTGAGCAAATAAAGTTGCATTTGAGGCAGTGATTTTGAGGACAGACTGTCCCTTCTACTGTTGTTACAGAAACACTTGTCTGCTTTCCAGTTGTCATAGCAGAGATAATCTGGAACAGTCTCTAGAGAGTTTTGAACCCGAGATCACAATTTACATTCCTGGTTGAACTATATGACCCTATAAAACTCAGAGAAATTCATCCAAAGGCATAGGTAGTTGAGAACAGTGCTAAACTTCCTTGGTGTTAAGGTTCTGGATGTGACCACTGTTAGAGAAGTGCAAAGCTGTCTAAAATGCATCTTTTCCCCATGTTTTCCTTTGTCTTGAATTCCATCTATATATCTAGTTAGGAAGCACTTCTTGTGACTGTAATTTTCTTTGCAGTTAATCATAGATGTTAACACACCATCTGTGGATTTTCTTTAAAATTGTCAGTTCAGGAAATTCCAGAGCTGCAAGGCAAAGTCTGCCATACAAAGGCACCTTCTGGCTTACCTTTCTGCTCCCTATTAATTTATCTTACTTCATGAACAAGTGGAACTGCCAATAAAAAACTTCACAATCTGTCTTGTGATTTATATGAAGATCTGACAGAATTTCTCTTGGAAAGATGCCTGTCATTTGACGTCAGAGCCCTTAATACATTTGCTTTTCATCTAGCAGTTGGGTTAAGCAAGCTGCTATTTGCTGACGCCTCTGCTTCCCCCCGTCACATTACTTGAATATTTGATTCTAATGATACAAACTTGAGGGATCCTTTCTCAAAGGAATGGCATTCACTGTTGGACGTGGGAAATTTAATTCCAGGGTACAAATACAGTCTTTCAAAATCAGCTTTTTTAATGGAATAGTGACTATTTCTGAGCGTTTTTAAGAATAGTGCCATGGTTCTCTTGGCTCCTTTAATCTGGCAGTTTTAGCTGTTTAGCTCCTTTAGCTTCCATTATAGGCTTTTTTTTCGGGGACTATATTTTTGTATTGCTTTCAGAAGGGGTGTTCATGCTCTTAATTAGGGGAGGCATTTAATCAAAGACCCATAATATGAGGTGGGGGTGTTTACTGCTTTACAATGATTCTATGAAGAGCTGTATGCCTACATATTGTCCTTAGAACTACAATCATCCTTGAGGCTGTGTCAGACCCTCCCTTAATTCTCAGGTTATATGTCTCAGGTAGTCCAGCTTTCCGGTGCTGAAAGGATTGAACAGAATGCCATACTCTGTATGCAGACATTTTGAATATAGTGGTTAGATCTATTTTCATTATATATGCAAAAGGCTAAAAGCAAAGCAAATCCACAGAGATGCAATAGGCTGGAATATATCTTATCCTTTCCAAAAGCACAGAGGGATTTTCAGCTGGAATCAGTTTCATGTACAAAATTAAATGAAGCCTGTCTGATTCAATGCTACCATCATGTTTGTAACATTTCACGTATATTGACAGATTTTTAGGAAAAAATCCAATAGTCATTTCAGTATCACACTGCATTTCATCTCTGTGTTACATTGCCTTGTAAATGCTAGTGCCCCTATGTTCTTCAAAAGCCTAAACTTCATCCCCTTTAATGTTCCATGTGGAGGCCATTTGGACCCAGATACATTACAAAAGGGACAGTCGTGTTGATATGAAGAGGGAGAAGTGACAAATTACAGGTGCTTTCTGACCAAATCACCACAAGAGAGAACTAAAGAAATAAAGACAGTTCAGGCTTTATCACTTCCAGTCTCCTCTGAGGTAGTGTCAAAGATGGACAGATCAATTCTGACTTTTTCACTTTGACAAATGCCTGCTGAAGGAAATTTCACTTATTCTCTGATCTGCTTACTTGCCTGCCCACTAAATATGCAAATAAAAATGACCAGACTAACTAGACTATCTATGCTCTACAAAGTGCAGTCCTTTCTGCACAATTTAGCAATACTGTCATCAGCACCACACAAACAAGGAAATTTACCTTTCTTGTCTAACATGAGACTAATTATATATATGTGTATGAAAATATATGTTTAATTTCAACATATCAGAAATCTTATCCTACTCCAAAAAAAGGGCATATACATAAGACTAGCACATATGAGAGAGGGAAATTAATATTTTGGCTATCTTCAGAGCTGGTATGACCTCAGTTGGAAAATATTTTTCAGTTTTAAAGACTGGGACTTCAGAAGAGATCCAGATATGTAAAAAGAGTGCAGAGAAGATTCAGAATAAAGCAATACGGCTTTGTTTACATATGTTGAAAATTCATGAATAAGTATGCACACATGAATGTGGAGCAGCCATTGAAAATGAGCACCTATGAGTGACTATAAGATAGATAAAAATAGATCTAAGATAGATCTGATTTCTAAGACATTCTAGAAAAATTTAGTCAAATACTTTTTCCTAGTTTCTCCCCAAAATTTTCTATGGCCACAGTTTATGCAGTGACATATCCCTTGTATTAATTTGTTGCTGGGCAAAAATGTCGCCTTACTTGATTCAAGGAGCCCGCCCTTCTTCAGGTGAGCTCCTTGAATAGAGACAAGGGGCTGTTATCGGGTGTCTGTCACCTTAAAAAAGTGAAATAATCTTTAAAAGGTAAAAAATGACAAGTAAGTTTTATCTATATATGATTTACCATGTTAGTGCTTCCTCTTATTTAATGTTGCTAAAGGGTATTTAATGATCACTTTTTTTTCTCCAAACATTCTTTCTGAAAGATCTCAGTATTTTAATTGTAATAATCTAACCAAATAACACTGAGCACAACTGGGAACACGTTTCTTTATTAGCATTTGTCACTGGAAAATTAGAGAGAAGGAACCCTGCAGAGTTAAGAAGTTATTGGGAAGCAGCAGCTGAGCACAAGCCATTTGCAAGAAAATGTCGGCCTTTTTGGTATCTTGGCAGAATTTAATGCATGTAGGATAAAACAGCGCAAACTTCAGTAGAAGTGTCAGCTATAACTTGTGGTGATGTTAACATGAAAAATTATGCAAGTAGACTTTCAGCCCATTATCAAGGAACTTTTCAGGGTAAAAATACCTCTAGGCTTTTTTACTACATGTCTGCTTTGCTACATGTCTATGAAAGTAACATGCTCATAAAGCATTTAGTTCTTTTGCCATAACAAGATAACTCATGACTTTGAGCCTCAGTCTACTATTTCTGGAAATCCATAATATGTGTTTCTAGAAGATCATGACATAATTTATTTGTTTCCTTTGTGTTGGTGTGTAAATACAATTAGGTGACATTTAGCTGTGCTTTAAGGACCCATAGTTGCTGAAGGAATAAAACATCAGTTGTCACCAAAGGGCTTCATTGCAAGTGAAGACAGCTTTCAAATCTTTAGGAGACATAAAGGAATACAATCTAAGACATATTTGTGACACTGGTAGAAATGTAAATTGTCCATTGAATTTGGCGTAAGTATAGGAGCTTCAGATTTTGCAGTTTGTTTTATCATTTAATGACCAATAATGTCTGTTTTTAAATACCAGGAATAGGTTATTTAATATGCTAAAAGAGACAGTAGAGTAAGTCCAGAACATAGAACTCTTTTCAACTCACTTAATAAAAAGTTTTGAAAGCAATATAGACAATCAGTACTGCTGCTGTTTCTCATACTCTCACAAATACTCACAAACCTGTAATTTTGAATATCTGGCTGCATATCTGCACAATAGTGCATTGGCATGTGGTCAGCCTGATTTCTCACACTGATTTGCACAGTTTCAAAATCCAAATATGTCATAGGAAAATGGCTTCTAGAGTTCATTTGGTTGCACTGCCCAAGCTACTATTAAATGACATCTTCAGTGCTTAAACTGAGACCAATGTCTTGTGCTTGAGCTGAGAAAGGAGAGTCCTGCAGATTAAGAGGTCACTGCCTTCCTTTAAAGATCAGGAAAGTACAGATTCATCTTCTTCCTTAAACTCCTTTTCTGATAAGATTTTCTGAAGGGCAATCCCTTCTCTGACATACTTTCTGGGAGCTCTGAGGGTGTGTAAGGAACAGTGACCGTAAGAAGAAGAGACATGTCTGGAAATCCCATTAGCCCAGCCAGAAATCTGGCTCCAAGTGAGCTGGGGCCAGCATAGATGTCGACCAAGAATAGGAGGTTAACCACAGGCAACGCTTCCACTCTGCTGCTGCTTTATGTGGAAAATATCACAGCTGATTTTTTGAAGGAAGAAAAAAACAAAAGGAGAAGGTAGTCCAAATGCTTTTAAATGTTCTGCAATAGAGGCTGATTAAATGATGAAATTGGAAATGTTTTCTGATGGTGATTGTTTCCATCTTCATGTTCATATAATGTCCATGAACAAATTATACATACAGAAAAAAACCTTTGCAATTAAAGTAGAGAGGTGGCATCAAATCGGCAACGCTTAATAAGTTCTGGGGTGACACACTTCTGCTGTGAATGTATATAAGCATGCTCCATTACTCTTAGGGTGTTTGTTCCTTTTCTGAGAAGAAGAGAAGTAAAGGATTTTCTTTTTCCAGTCCTTCAGTCTTATAGTCTATAAGGTAAAGAGGAAGGCAGAGCTGGCACTCATATCAGCCAGGAGATTAAAGAAAGACACAGTCACTGTTCGGGACAGGTACTCATTGCAATCCAGGAATGATGTCAGCAAGAGGTATAAAGAAAAAACAAACCAGAGTATCCATTCCCATGAGGCATCACCTGCTTCTGCTCTCAGAAACAACAGAGAAGTGACAGATGTCATTAAAATAGCTCCTTGCTAAATGGGCATTTCACTGCCAAGCTGGAGCTGGGAGTCTGACTCTGTTGTGCATTACTGAGCACATCTGAATAAAGAAGCCAGCTGAACAGCTTCAGCGCTGAGGCAGTGGTGGACTAATGGCAGACAGCAGTCACTCCTGAACCCACAATGTCAAGAATAGGATTGAATGACAAAGGTAAGACCTCAATCATCAGCTGTTTTGACATGAGATTCTTCCAGATTTATTGGAGTTTCTGGACTGGATATGATACCACTCTGTGTCTTTTCAAGAGCAGAAAAATGCCTGACAGGGGCAAACCAATGACCCATTAAAGGAAATATTCTGTCTGTCAGTAGGGAAGCCCACGAGCTTGGCTACCGTCTGTGGTGCACCCTCTGGCAGTCCCCAGCATTCACTGCCACTGGATTAGCAATGATGGGGATATCGCATTGCCATTTGTATCTCTCAGTTTGACACCCAAAAATCTACTCATTAATTTTTTGAACGTTCTGACACTGTCTGCTTCCATGATCTCCTACAGCAACTCAGGCAGCCTCAGACCCAGACATAGGGCATCTCCTGAGTATGGGAATGGTACGAGGCTGGGAACAAGAACCGTAAACAACACTGAAGCTGTGCGCACACAATGGTTTTATCCTATTTGAGATGAGGTTTTCTGTTGATGTGGGTTTATTTTAACATTGGTTGGGTTTTTTTGTTTGGTTGGTTTTGCTCTTGTTTGAGATTATTTATTTATTTCCCCTCAATGGTCCTCTCGATATGACAGGTTCTTTATTGGCTTTTTTTTTTTGACTGCTTTTGCATTTTGAACTGATGTTTGTGGATAATTGTCAGTGATTACTCTGAGGTCTCTTTCCTGCATTACAACTGCCAGTTATGAGCTCAGTGTCACATATGTATAGTTCAGATTATTCTCTCTAGGTGTATTTCAAAGCAAAAAACAGATTATTTGGACCTGAACATAGATGAAACCATTTTGTCTACAGATTTCTTTCAGCGTAAACAGAAAGGTAATGTACTACCTTCTTCCTCATTCTTTCATACCCCTTCCAGGTCTATACAAGCAAGTGTAATTCATTCACACATCTTACTACTATAAAGAGATATAGTAAAGAAATCTGAGATGTTGTTGTGTACAGTACTGTGGCAAGTAGGCAGATGCAAAGGTTCCCAGAAAATACATTTTAAGATAAATAGTAATTAACATTACTTGGGTTCCTCTGTGCCAAAGACAGCTAAATACAGTCAACTGGATGTTAATGACATCATAATCGAGAGTAAAAACACATAAAAGGAGAGGCTGAGTAAAACCAAGATAGGAGCTGAAGACTGCAGAAACAACAAGCAAGTTACAAGGAATTGTTATGTTTTGTGACTGAAATTCTGACAACATGGTCACGAAGAGGAATTTGTTGCTTGTGCAACACAAATTCCTTTGTTACTCTGTTTTATTTCCTGTGACAATATATAGGTGTACTACATATGGCTGGAAAGTTCAGAGGTCTTAGTATTAGTGCTTGCCCCCCTAAAATCAGTGGTACAACACACTGTCCTACAAGGAATGTTCCACACATGGTGTGTATCACTCAAGGAAAGTCTACAGATAAGATAAAGTCTGTTTAAGTAAGTAATTCATTAGTGTATGTTGAAATCACCTATCTACAATTTTGGTGGTGCCCATTGAGCTCCAAAGTTGCTGAGAAGATTCTGGCTTTTAGGGAAGGCTTTGAATAGTTAATAACTTGAATATTATCTTCCCTGGCCACATGCAGCCCCTGAGAACAAATTCTGAAGGAGACTCATACAGTCCCTCTGCTATTCCTAGTCAGACAGCTTTCAGAAAAGAGACTGGAATAGGGAACCAGGCAGTGATCGTCACCAGGGACCTACAGGAACTGCTGCGAAATGCTGTGAAACCCTGTAGGTTTCACACTCAGAATGCCAGACCTTGTGCCATTTTCTTTTTCCCATCTTTCTTCATCTCCAACACCTTCCACAATCTTCCAGCGAACAAAGTACTCTGAAGTAAACCTTTTGTTTACTATGTAAACTAAAAAACCAAAATCAAATTAGCTAATCCACTGAAACTGGGTGTTTGAAAGCTGATCTGCTCACACGTTCTGTCCATCAGTCCTCTTCTTATTTTATGTTGTTGGGCTATTTTTTTTTATTCCATCTTCTTAGAGAATTAGCTTTTCAGTGTAGAAACTCTTATCTCTATTTGTCTAGTACCTGTTGGAGTCCTTTGCTTGGCTTGGCCCTAGTCATTTATATACGGAACATGAAAAAATAAATTGAAAGGAAGAGCAGAAATGCTGCAGGCAAAATGAGGTAGAGCCCTGCCCATAGACAAAAATGTATATAATTTCTCCAATTAGCTATGGGAATGTCATCTGTTTTCTCAGAGTTGTGCAAACACACATCTGTAATTCAAAGATGTATGACTAACACATGTCTATGTTTCTCTTTAGACTTGGTTGAGACCTAACAAATCTGTTGCTTGGATTTGATTGATGCATTGCACATCTTTATCTCTTCATCATGGTAATCCTTGTTGTCAGACTGAAATGCTTTAAATGTTAATCATATTTAGTATTATCTGCACTATATATTATACTGCCTCATAATTTCCAAAACCTACTCTTTGTATAAATAAAAGTAGTAAACATTTTAAAGAATGGGTGCAGACACTGATATATGTAGTCAAATGCACTCACTTCCCCTGAATATACTATCACGAGGGGGGAATATCAAAACCACGTGTTTTCTCCAGGGAATGCAGTACAACTGTAATATTAATTTTTTTAGTGATTTTTCTCAGGTCCTCTGTCTTTCCATGAGTTAGTGTGGTAGGAATGTACTATGGAGTAATTGGTTTCTATAAAAAATAGAAGAAAGTAGTTTTCTGACACCTGTACCATCTTTAGGACAATCACTGCCCATTGCTTTGGAAAATCTGGAGACAGCTATGCCTCAGATGAGTTTTCCAAGGCTACACAGCCACTACTGCATGCACTGTGACAGGAATAAAAAGTTTAGTCAAGACTGGACGGATCTTCAGCACAGATACACACCTGGCAAAAAAAGTTTTGTTTTGAAAAGGCTTTTTTGAGGGTGGAAAACCCAAACTGTTTCCACTATAGAAACTTGTCCATGTTTCTGAAAGTCATTGTGCCCTCCAGGCCTCCTCCTCATTAACCTTGTCTTCTCCCAAGAAGCAGAAACCCAGATCTTTCAGTCCTTTGGTATGTGTTGTGTGTTTCCTAATCTTCACAGTAACCTTGCCTTGGACCCTCTGGTTTGTCAATGTCTTTCTTGCATTGGGGTGTCCAAACCTGGACAATTTCAGATGTATCTCACAAGGGCTAAAAAGAAGGAAACAAATAATCATTTTCCTTAACTGCCAGCTACACTCTTGCTAACATAAATCAGTATGATATTAGCTTTTGTTGCTGCAAAGGCAGGCTGCTGATTAATGCTTGACTAGTTGACTGCCAGGAACCCAGGTCACCTTCTGCAAAGTGGCTTTTTTCCCCATCATACCCCTGCCTGCACTGCTGCATGTTGTTATTCTATCCCAGATGCAGGACTGTGTATTTAGTTGTTTTCCTCTACATGAGGTTCTTTGCATTTCTCCAGACTGTCCAGGTCTGTCTGAATAGCAGCTCAGGCCTCCTTCATGCTGGCCAATTTCCATAATGTAGTATTGCAAACAGACTTGCAATTGTGGACAACTGCAGGTTGTATGCCATCCTTGCGTCCACTGAACAGTATCAGCCTCTGAGGAACACCATTTGGAAGTGGCTTTTGGTTAGACTTTGTATTGCAAAACCAGTCTAGTTCTCATACACCAGATTGTAGAAAGTATAGTGTTTGGGGTTATCTGTCCACTATTATTATCAGACACTGATTTATCTTTCTTTTTTTTTCCCAGTTCCGTACTAATTTCTGTTCTTGAAAATAAATTCTACACATCTCAAATAATCCTGCAGTTTAACCAACTCTTTTGACGTGATTTTGAACACTCCTCTTATATGACCTTCAGCTTTCCCATTTCTCTCACTGAAACAGAAGCAAAACCCAGGCACCATCAAAACTGCAGTTATCTGCTACCATGAAATAGCAGGGGACACATTACACATATAGAAGGAGTGAAGAAAACCAAAATTTTCTGGCTGCTTGCAATCTCACAATGTCTCTTAGAGGCTTACATTTGCTCTGCTGATTTAAGCATGAATGACAAACAGCAACAGAAAGCATTATACTGTATTCTCAAATGCTAAATACAGATATGGATTTCATTAGATTTTCATTAGTTCAATGGGAAGGCCATCTGTGAACTCCAGTGAGCACAATTCAGTAATGTGGAATCCAAACAGAACATCTGGTAAACTCTAGAGAAAGTTCAAACAGAAACAACTCTGCGATTGACTTTGGAAAAATAAAACTTTAATGTGAAGAAAAAGCACTCTTCCAATTTGTGACCCAATAAAAAACCCACCCTGTTCATTAACATACACTTAGCATAGTAGAAATTGTACAGTACAAAGAGAACTTGTGTACATTCATTAGGAATAAGCTCTGAAATAATCTTTTTAGTACTGCACTCCGTTATGCAAAATAGGTTACTTCATTTCACCAAGAAAACCTACATCTACTTATATGAGAGTTCAATTAAATTCCACTTTTAATTAATTCAATTAACTTCCACTATTGACACTAACTTTACAGTGTTACAGACATTCTTGCATCAAAATGCGTGTAGGTTTTTAGGGCCTGGAGATTTTTAATCTCCAGCTTTTTCTTTTTTTGCTTTTTTTTTGCTTTTTTTTGCCATTTTTATTCGCTCCTTTTTGTTATAGAAGATATTCTTTTTGCATGAGAAGACAATACAACTGCCATTTTCATCAATGTTAGTTATGTTTTAATCACAATTTATTATTTTCTCTCTTACCTTAAAACAGATGCCATCTCCTGATACCTTTGCTGAATTCTTCTGAATTATTCCCTCTATCCCCCTTCACTTGTCATGCATGTGAAGCATACTAGTGACACTTCCTTACTTACAGAATTACACTATGTGGCCTTCAAAATATTCTGTCATGGTATCTATCACTGCAATGTAGAGAAGTCAGCAGTACTTTCAATCCATGGCCATACTTTATGATTTGTTTGCATCATGTCTGGAGGATTAGAGTTTACAATTACGCTAATTCTGTAATATTATGAAGATTGAGTGAGTAGCAAGTTGTACATATAAGGTAGAGTGAAGGCTGAAAAAGTAAAAGGACTTCACTGTTGTTTTAATGGGTTTTGAAACTTGCCTAGCTTGTCAATAAAGAGCATTGGGCCTTACAGTGAGTAAACAACTTTTCAGTGCTTGATGAAGCAAGGGAATCATAGTATCATCACAGAATCATAGAATAATTTGGGTTGAAAAGGATCTTAAATATCAACTTGTTCCACTCCCTCCCATCTCCCTCCCCCTGCTCCTCCACCACCATGGGCAGGGACACCTTCCACTAGACCAGGCTGCTCAAAGCCCCATCCAGCCTGGTTTTGAACATTTCCAGGGAGGGACATCCACAATTTCTCTGGGCATCCCGTTCCAGAATTTCACCACCCTCACAGGGAAGAAATAGTTGTTAGTTATTTCTTTTCTTGGCAGGTAAGAACCATAAGGGGTCCTTCCCAATGGACATTAACATTTCCAAACTGGGACACAGCAGGCAATGGGTTGGTGGGAGGAAAGCCGAGGTCACAACTGAGTCAGTGAATCATAATCAGACAATTCAAAGATTGTCTTTGAATCCATCCCCAAATATGAGACTAGGAAAGGAAATGCAGTTCCCTGTGTCTGGATCCTCAAGTCTATTTCACAAGCATGTGAATAAATAGGATAATATGAGGACGAGTACCTCACATAACTCCCCTCAGAGTGGGGAATTTTGAGACTTATCTTTCATTCTGTCTGCCCGACCATATAGAATGAGGCTAATTAATCTACATACTAATTAGAGATGCATCTTTTGTTCCTCTTCACTTCTTTCTCTAAACCTTGTGATTATGCAGTCTTTTTTAAATAGTGTAAATGAATACTTTTAAGTGCATTATTATTGTCCTTTAGTATAATTATCAAAACGGTGATCAGTGTCCCAATTCACATTTTAAAAAATAGCAAGGAGTATGCCCTCACGCGCTTCTCTTGTCCTCCAGTGGTCACTGTTAACCAGGAAGTGTCTAATATGCCATGAGACCACATGAAAGGCAAAAGAATGAAGCAATGGTGTAAAGCACTCCAGGACCATGAATAGCTCAGAGAATGCATGGCTTTAAGGGGAAAAGCAAAAAGTCCTTGGAATAGAGATCTACTCCGGTTACTAGACAGTCAGAACATATTAAGTGTAAGGGATGATAAAAAATAGATAACAGCTAGCAGACCACTTGGGGAGACGTGCCTGCCCTGTTCTTCTTCCTTTATGGTATTGTTTGAGGCCACTGGAGAAGAGTTCTAAGTACCTTGACTAGTGGCTATCTGAAATATCTACTTCATAATAACCACTGCTTAATTGCTCTCTGTGAGAACACTAATTCAGCATAAAAAATATTTTAATTCATAGGAACTGTTTTGCGATTAAGACTGTCGAATGAGATTAGCTTATTTAGCATTAGCTTGGAATAAAGTTTTTTTTTCCTGAAATAATGTTTTTACAGGGGAACTTGCCTGGAACAGCTAAATTCTATTGTAATACCGTATTAGTATGAGTTTTGCTGCTTATTTCCACCTGTCTACATGAGATTTAAGCATGTTTCTTGTACATAGGGGCTGTTATCAAGGCCTGATTCTGATTTCATTTATATAGCAGCATTTTATACCAACATATCCAAATAACCTTATTGGAATCATTCCTGGTTTAGTGTTGTATTAGATCAAGATCTGGACTTGATGGTTGCTTGAAAAGATGCTTTCTCTGTTTAACAGCCAAGTTTGAAAAAAAGTTAGATCAAACTATAAATATTTTTTTGTTTCTCATCCTTGCTGAAATGAAAATGAAGTAAAAAGAGTTTAGTATAATGCAACACATTGCATTTGGCCTGAGATTAAACATTTTATATATTCTGAATAAAAGAAAGAAAGGAGGATTCATAAAAGAAAAATTCCTTAAACTGCTGCTGTTGTCTTCATCCGCCTTCTACTCACTACTTCAAGGTTAGACTTTTCACCCATACTTGGAAGTAAGGGTCCAGTTACTCACTTTTGAACTAATTTCAAGAAAATACTTTAACAACCAGGCTATACACCATTCTAAGAGAAAAAAAAAAATATATTCCTGTCCCACTTTCAATAGGATTCATTATTATACAAAAGTCAGATTCATCTGATTTAATTCAGGTGTCTGTATCTCTAGATATCCTCATCTTCCTTTAAATAACATCAAGAAATAAGGACTTTGAGGATTTGATTAATGTTAAGATCCAAAATAAGCACATCTGTCTTTGACCCTTAAGACCCAACTGTGCATCTCCTCTTTATGCCACCAAGTTCTTTTACTGTATGCCATACAATCTTTAATGTCACCATTAATTGCCTCAGCAGGCTGTGGAATTTGCATGTAGCCGAGATACAGGCTAGCTACACTATGCTATGGTCACATCTGTGACCAGAATAAGGTCATAAGTGTCTGCATCTATTAACTGACAACAGGAGGAGATCTTCCGTGTAACACAGTGCTGATTTAATATGCTGTGCACATATCTTTGTGTGCACACAAATCTTTGAGGCTTTATCTAATTGCATAAATTATAATATCTCCTTCCCCCAAATCAGCTTGTATAAATCATTATTAGAATGAGCATTTGGGATGGCCCAAATAAAAGTTCAGGGAGTGAATGAAGTCTCCCTTTCTTTTTCTCTAAGTAGAGCCCACTCTCAGTAGGGAAAACAGTCCACCACTGATGCCAGGAAAAAGGAGGATGGTGAGAATTGTGCTGCAGAGGATTTGTGAGGTGGGGAACTATTTTAATATTGCTGAATGAAAAATCTGTTACTAAAATAAGAGTAGGGAATGAGTCCACCTCCACCGAAGTAGAGGAATGTTGGCTTCAATATTTTTAAATGCTCCAATAAAAATGGTACTTTTTCATAATTCTGTCTGTGTTCATTTTCAATTTAGTCTCCACAAATTGCTGACATACTCAATGAAAGCTTTGCCCTAGCCATTTCATTTTATCAGTGCTTTCTGTTTGGTATGGAGAAAAAGATAATACAACCTCAGCAAAAAGGTTACAGATATGAAGAATATGTACTATGTGTCACAGAATTACACAGGTCTGGAACATTCCAAGTGTGCAAAAAGAATACGAGAGTCATTAATTGTTAAGACATAAACCTGATCTGAAATGCCAAAATAATGTGCAATTATTCAAGAAATCTTTATTTAGAACTGTATATTTTATGTTTTCATTTTATGTTCATTGAAAAAGCAAATATTATCTCGTTACAAGGAATGTTTTAAAAAAGAAGAAAAAAAAAAGGTGTAAATCTTGACTGAATATTATGTAAAGAATATATTCTTCACTGTGTGCAACATGACTGGCTTCTCATCAAAGTTGCATACAAAATCCCATCATATAATAACAGGCCCATTTTAAGGGGCCTGCACTCTCTAGCAGCAAGAATGTGTGGTTGAATGTAGTGGAGACCTCAGTTCACAGTATCAATTTCCGAATCAGGTTAAGATGTGGGAGTTTATTTGCCCTCTACAGGTGTTCATACAGTTCTGCTGTATACAGTTCAATAAACTTAAGGGCATATTTATATAAAGTTTTGCCTCAAAACTGTCTCTTGACTCAGAAGTTAAAGGGTTGATCCTCTTGATTGTAACAGAAGAACCAGTCCTTCCAGACAAACATTTGAGAACCTGGCTTTACCATGGGCCGCCACAGTGCCAGAACACTTCATAGTCCCTCATGCAGAGTATTGCAATATATACTGACCTTGGCAGTTTGAGACTGCTCACATCAAGCTCATTTGAAAAGCTACATTCTTCCCTGTATTATACATTCATTTTTTTTGTAAGGAATTATCAACTTACATTTAGATGACATTCCTTTACTAGCTGTCTATATGCAAGGGAAAAAAGCTATTTTACTTGACAAAAAAAACAATCCTCTGCAGTTCATTTCTGCTCATGGATAGAGGTATTTGGTGTGTCAGAAACAAGGGTGAGAAAAGCCTTGTTCAGCCTGGAGTAGAGAAGGCTCTGGAGAAGCCCTATTGCAGCTTGTCAGTGCTTAACAGGGGCCTATAAAAAAGATGGGAACAGTCTTTTTAGCAGGGCTTGTTGCAACAGGACAAGCAGTAATGATTTTAAATTAAAAGAAGGTAGATTCAGACTAGATGTAAGGAAGAAATTTTTTCCAGTGAGGGTGATGAAACACTGGAACAGGTTGGCCAGAGAGGTGGTAGATGCCCATCCCTGGAAACATTCAGTGTCAGGTTGGGTGGGGCTCTGAGCAGCCCGATTTAGTTGAAGATGTCCCTGCTCACTACAGGGAGGTTGGACTAGATGACCTTTAAAGGTGCCTTCCAACTCAAGCCATTTTAGGATCCTATGATTCTGAAAAAGGAAGGGAAAGAGATATGTGGATATTTTGGAACTTTCTTTTCTACCTCTTCTTTTTTCTTCTTTCTGCTTCATCATTCTTCAGTGCAGTCAAGGGTCCCACTTAAGCAGGAAGGAAAGAAAGAGAGAAAGAGAGAAAGAGAGAAAGAGAGAAAGAGAGAAAGAGAGAAAGAGAGAAAGAGAGAAAGAGAG
>JANHFX010010542.1:0-19458 GCA_027560015.1 Chloroceryle amazona
AGCAACCTTGGTCTGCACAGGAACAAGTATAGGCAAGAGCCTTTCTGCACACAGCAACCCTTGGCAGGAACTCTAAATATGGAGCGTGATCACTGCTGGAAGCAGAGACTGTCTGTGAAAATCTGCCATTAATTTCAGACAGTGCAGGGAGTTAGAAGAGACTGAGATGAAAAGTAAAATTATTGAACAGAATTAGTTCTGTTCTAACTCAAACCAGGATATTGACTTAACAACTGCCTTGGTCTCTTCAGCTAAAGGGGATGCCAAAGGATAGAGACAGGATAGTGAAGCTTGGTTTCCCATGTACTAGTACCCTCCAGCTTGCTGAGGCTTCAAAGAACAGCTGAGAAGCTGAGATTCCTTTCTTGGGACCAATTTTCACTAGAGTATGTCTAGATCTTTAAGAACTTTCTCCTTGTGAGTTTTCTTGCACCTAGGCAGGGAGATAAGCCAGTCAGATGTGTGGGTGGGAAGGTGGAAAGATGGACAAGCAATGCTACTGCATAAACAATACTTCCATAGACCAGGTTAAGAAAAATCATAAAACCACCAAAGAATATGTTAAGTATTTCAAGAAAATATCGAGGATGGTAAAAAATAATTGCTGGCCAGGAGCTAGGTAAAGAGATAATAGGAAATGTATCAGGTTCTGTTCTTCCCCTGGGGTCCACAAAGCTTGTGGGGAAGAAAAAAAAGAGGAGTTTGGGACAGCCTGTTTCTCCTGTTTTGATGGTTCACATTGGATGGACCTTGGCTAATTCTTCACTGCACAAATCAAGGTTGTATACTCTCAGGAGCATAGCAGCCTGGCTTGAATTAATTTTCTATTAATTACTGGAATGATTTTAGCATGAATAAGCAAGTGCTATTTATAGCAGTAAGACTGATTAGGCATCAGAGAGAACAAACTGGGGAAGTTGTGGGGCTTCTGCTACTTAGGAAGCAGAGAATGGCTGTCCCCAGTACGACCAGAGGATCCATCTGGCTCTGTCAGTTCTTAAATGTTTAAGACCCATTTGGCTTGGCTGAGGATGCAATTCAAGTGTGTACTCAAAAAACACGTCCTCAAGCAATGGATACGGACATCCTCCACCCCTCATGACCTTCTATTGCTGTTATTTATGCCCACTAATACAGTTATTTCCTTCCTTGGTCATACCTGGCCATAATGTGCTGAGACACCAATTTGGATTGAAAGGCACTTGCTTTCTCCTATGTCCCTGTGAATGTCTCTTTTAGATCCTCCTCTGTCTTTTTCCTCAATCTTTTTTTTAACAATGGTTTCAGGCACCCTAACTGTCTGGTAATTGCACTGTCTTTGATAAACTTTTCTATTAACCACAACCTGTAAATACCTTGACATTTCTCTAACTACATGCAATTTATCATAGAGCCTTGTGAAGCCTTTACTTGCCCTCTTCTGTGTGGAAGGGAAATAAGAAGTAAACCCACAGTGTTACTGTAAGTATGATATTAAGAAAAGAACTTAACTTCATAGACGACCTTTTTTTTAAAAAAAAATATTAATATGACTGCTTAGACTTCCTTTATCACAGTTGTATATCTTGCCTCTTGGCAAGATATTCCTTGATATATTACTTCCTAGTACTATATTTTGCCCTTAGGTGGTTTGGTTTTTGTTTGTTTTTTTTATTTCTTTGATCCTTCTTCCATATAATCACGTCAGGCTCATTAAACACCACAGTGGTTGTGGAGAAGTGCAGACCTCTGCAAAGATGTGGCAGACCTGTTTGCCTTTCCTTTCTCCTCACCCACACTTCATTCAGGTTAGTCCTCCATCAGTCTCCATCTCCAGGAGATGTTCCCTGGTGCCAAAGGGAGGAAGCACGATGAGGGAAATTGAGGAAAGTTCTTGTCAAAAAGGGGGAAGAGAAGTATTTCTTGTCACCTTTGCCATTTAGGTGAACATGTTGTGGTGCTTTGGGCTACTGAGCAGCTACCAACACCTTGTACCTACTGTGATCTCCTGCTCACTTGCATTTATTGGCTTCTTCCACTGTGCTTCTGCCATGAAGATGTGCACTGACATAACCTTCCCAAGCACAAAATTACTCCCATGAGGCATGCAGGAATGTGGGAAAGTGTGTGAGATATAAACAGTCATCCAAAATCTTTGCCTCAGCTGTGGTGGGTGAGGGTCATTTACCTTCTGAAAACAAGTGAGCATGGGAGATGTTAAGGAGCTGCCTAATATCATGAGACAAACAGAATTAAGTACATTATTATTTACTTGGTGTTGGTGAACTGCCGCTATTGATTTTTAACAGCAAGACTCTACCTACCCCTGCTTCCTAGCTCTGTGAAGCCAGGTCCTGTGACTACTGAAGTCATCATCTGTTTCAGAAACAACAGTGACTTGTGGTACTTTAAGGTCCTTGATCTTTCTGTCTCCGAAGGGAGCTGAAGACCTCTGTGCTAAGCACTGTACAGCTATGAGAAATCAGCCCAGAGCATTGAATCAGAATTGTTTTGGTTGGAAAAGACCTTCAAGATCATCAGATTATTGCATTTACCCCTGATGGAATCAGCATGAAAAAAAAAATTCAGAAGCTCCCACTGAATAAGAAGAGGGGCAGGGCATTCAATGTAGCAGAGAAGCACATCTGCAAACACATCACAGTTTCTGCTTTGTCTCTTCATCTGAAACGATTCACAGTGCTCCTGTTACACTGGTAGCTCACAGACTGTTGGTAGGGGGTGGCCATCTTGCTCTGCCCTAAGTGCATAGCTCAGTCGAGTGGAGTAGACCCTGGGGCTGACTGGAGAATACACCTCCCTTGCTTTGCCAGCATGTTGCTTCTTGCGCGTTGGTTAAGTGTAACTCATCTTAAGAGACCCTCCAGGGTAAATCCAGGCAATCCACTTATCTGAAAGTGTTCCCTTCTGAATATTTTAGCAGAGCAGCTCCTGCCAATGCTCCTTAAAATGAAGACACTCAATCATTGCAATTCGAAAAGTGCAAAAACTTGACAACAGGAAGATCTTAAAAGATAAATATTTGAAAATCTCTCAGGTGGATTATTCACCATTATTTTTTTTTTACTTTTACTTTCTTTTGTTCATTGCTTAACCCCTAAGAACTGAGAGGTGGGAAACACAGGGTCCAGACTGCTCAGTACCTGCTTCACCACTGAGCACATCCTACCAGGTATGTTTCCTCTTCGTACGTTTTTGGAGTTCCCAAATATACAAAATGAATAGAGTGGCTCAAGTAGTATCAGACTTGATATGCTACTTAAAAGTGCAGTTCTCCTTGAATTCGTCTCCTAAAAGGTGACTTAAATACATGCTGGAGACCATCCTAAACCAGAGGAAGCTTGAGAGAACAAATAAAAATTGGAAAAAATGAGCCAGTGGGGACATATATATATGAGAACTATTCTGGAATATCTTTAGTAGATATTTAGTAGATGCTGGATATACAGAGCAGAAGGATTGAAAGGGACAATCATTGGATGTGTTCTGGGACTCTCATTCTTTGTGACCTCATCTACCCAAATAATCTGTCTGAAAAATGTGTCGATAGGTATATTAATTATGGGTCAGATGCACAGGGCCACATAATCATAGCTGGTCTTATTTAGCATTCCTCAATAGCTTATCCCAAGGCATTTTAATGAGGAAGCAAAGGGGAAGGAATATTGTTTATGAAACCAATAGATGCAGCTGGAGAGAGCACTGTTGAACTCTCAGGCACAGAGGCCCCTCATCAGGTCTGAAACTGAAGCAGCAGGCTTGAACATAAGTACAGCTGAGACCAAAATTGCTCTAAGTTATCAGTTATCTTTGTGGTGTTAATTGGTGGGATAATTTGAGCAGAAAGGCCTCTTGCATTTGTGGAGCGAGCAGGTGTGTTGGTGGCACTGGAAAGTGATAAGTCATTACCCTTCAGCATAGGGAGGCAGAAGAGAAGCAAGTCTGGTGTTATTATTCTCCATTAGACACACTGGGAAACTGATGAACAGAGGAGTAAAAGATATGCCTACGGTCACCCCACTGGCAGTAACAAACCTGAGAATAAACAAATTCTTGAATCTCTTCATCAATCCTGGGACTTCCCTGCAAGAACTGTAGCACAGTCACCATTGTGTGAGTAAGGAAAAGGAAAGGAGCTCTTGGCAAGGGATGCTAAGTCATAGAGGAGAGGACTGTCAGGAGCTGCAGCAGAAAATGTTCTCTAGTACAGCTCCTCTGGTCTGATGCTTCTGGAGTGTGGATTTCCTAGCTCACACTGAAATGTAAGTGATTGGACATTTTCTGAGCTGGGGATGAGGTCCCAAACTTGGAGCTCCAGGATTCTGCCTGGTACCCTCATGTACTACTGTGACCCTCACCCCTACACAACAGATCCTGCTGTACCTTCCTTGCTGGATATATGATAATACTGCAGAGCCTTACACAAAGACTGGAGCTGGTGACAGGTCTGTGTGTTTGAGAACAATAACCATCATAATATGGTATTGTACTGGATATAATAATTGCTCCCTCTAACAGCTATAGAAGAGATGAGAAGTAGGGCTCTACTGGTTCAAGTTCTTTGATTACCTTGACTGGCATTAGCTTAGCTATTTGTTCATCACTGCATAGTAAAAATGTGCATTTTTATCCCTTCTAAACTCTTTACCACACAACTGTTTCATGAAGAAATTGTCCTTGTTAGTCCTGTGTACAGTCTACCTGTCAAGGTTAGGGATGGGCCAACTACTAGATGAAGACAGATGCTCTCTATTAACCCCTCTCCTTTACCGAATGGGAAGAGAAAGGGAATAATTGAGAGAGACTTATGGACTGGAAAAGAAAACTGAAACAGCTTTAATTAAAAAAAAATACAAAATGGAATGTATACAAATACATAAAAAAAACAGTATCAAACTCAAACCCCTTAATACCAATCAAGTCACCATCACCACTGATGCTGTGGAGCAGGCACTGGGGAAGTCCCATAATGGACTCAGCAGCAGATGGGGACTGGATTCAGGAACACATGGATTGGGACTGAAATCAGAATGGACAGAGTCCTCCTCAAGTCCCAGACATTGAAAATAAGGCTTGACCCTCATGACCCCTCAGCTTTATACTGAATATGCCGTACATGGGATGGAATCCCTGGTTAGACAGTTTAGGGTCACCTGTCCTCACAGGTGCAGCCTTTTACTTTCTGCAACCCCAATGCAGTACAAGACTTATCAGCAACCTTGGTCTGCACAGGAACAAGTATAGGCAAGAGCCTTTCTGCACACAGCAACCCTTGGCAGGAACTCTAAACATGGAGCGTGATCACTGCTGGAAGTGTGTCTGTGAAAATCTGCCATTAATTTCAGACAGTGCGGGGAGTTAGAAGAGACTGAGATGAAAAGTAAAATTATTGAACAGAATTAGTTCTGTTCTGACTTAAACCAGGACACTACCTTCATCATCTTCAATGTACATTAGGCATAAAGCCCAACAGAATTGAGTGAGGGAGCATCTCCATGCCAGCCCAGTGGGAATTACTGCAAGATGAGAAGCCCAGAAGCTTCTCATAGTGAGGGAGAAGAACTTCTTTCCTGTCCTCTATTCAAGGAGCTTAGGGTGGAGACTGGTTACGCTCCCTGAGGCCTCTGATTTGCAGCTGCCCTTTTATACTACTCTTCATAATCTTTCATCACGAGTCAGTCCTGATTTAGCTGTTACAGATAAATCTGCTGCCAGTTGAAGATTTAATTGCACTAGAGGCCTTCCACAACCTGTGCATTAATGAGCCAGAATTCAGATATTCATGACTTAATGAAAAATACAGTAGATGGGCTGGCCATGGGCTTCAGGCAATTCAGCATTGAGCAGAGGAAGCATCTGCTCTTGGTTAGGACATTAATATAGCAAGGATAGAGGAGAGTGGCTTGTCACCATCTGTCACTTCAACCTGGAGCACAAGCACAAGAGCTAGGCAGTTAATTAGAAGTAAGAGCTGCTTCCTTTCACAGATGTATATATATATGTTTATATATAGGCATGTGTGTATATTGCCATTAGTGGAAGTATCTCTTTCTAATTAGATGAGCCAGCCAAAATTTTGTTGGGCGATACTAGCTCCGGAGAACTTGCTCAGCCACATCAATCTGCCTTTGCTTTTGATTTCTCTTCCTGAGCTCTAGGACAAGCTTATGGAAACACAGCCCTACAACAGGGGATGGTAACATACCCAGGTAGCTTGCTCTTTTTGAATGAGCTTCAAGAGAATGACGCTAGACAGAGAGGGGAAAGCCATCATCTGTGCTACAGGAGTCATTCTTGCTCATATCAACAGCAGAGAGTCTTCTCCTTATATGTTCAATAAACAGTGACTGTGAATGTGACAGATTATCATCTCCTTCTCCCAGATACTGTATGGGGCTTTGAGCAACCTGTTCTATTGGAAGGTCTACTGGAAGGTGCCCCTACCCACAGGAGGGAGGTTGCAACTACATGATCTTTTAAGATCCCTTCCAATCCAGACCATTCTATGATTCTATGTCCATATTGTTTCCAAACAGCCACCTGCAGTCCTGGAAGGAAAGAAGCTCCTTCTCAGGCCACTGAGATCCAGATGATGAATATAGAAAGGCTGTGAAACTTCAAATAACCAGGTATCTAGCAGTACTGGCCATGCTCTGCAGACCTAGGACAAACTTTCAGTTCTCCTATGAACAAAATACACTTGTCCATAAACAGTGGGTCCTGTCATAAGTCCTCTCAGTGGCTTTTATGTCAAGGATTTAAAGGGTTGTTATTGTTAGCATTCCATACAGCTTCAGGTGACAAAACAGAAGTTGTATCTGCCCTGAAAATGCTTCATTTTGTGGTCTGACATCACTACCTAAGAATCAGAGATGAATGCAGATTTCCTTCTAATCTGTGAGGAGATCCACATATTCTTAAACTTCTTGTCTCCAGATAAGATAAAGACACCTGTACACCAATGTGTAGTACCAGTGGAGATGTGAACATGGATCCCACCAGGACTCCAGCATCTCCTGTAGATGTGCAGAGGCCTCCCCTGGACCCTGCACTGAATCAGCCACTGTCCTGCAGAATTCTTGTCTGCCTTTGGTAATTTCAGGTTGAACAAGATGCCAGAAAATCATCTTTTCAGCAAAAATGTCTTTGGTTCTTTTAACCAAACTCCATTCTGCTTAGTCACAGGAGCATCTCTGAGAAAAAGAAGGCAGCAGCTGGTCTCAGAAGATTTCTTCTTGTTCCTTCTGAATGACCTCATCTTTTCTTTCTGATTGACCTCAACCAAACATTGGAGAGTTTAAATCTTTTTTGTCTCACCCTGCACTTGACCATATTGCTGTTTTCCTACATTTGTGATCCTCCTCTCAACTCCTCATTGTTGCTTTGCTCTTTCTCCTCATTACAATGACTTCCTTTCTGCACAGAGAACCTTCCAGTGTAACTCTTCCAGCATGTTTCCAGGTGCATCCTTCTCAGAAAGTCATTTTTTTGGTAAATGACTCCCAGAAGAACTGTGACACGAAGAAGTGATTATACCAAGAAGGAGGAAAGAAGATATATGGAACTGGTTTGCAGGGACTGTCTTTGAGGCCTCTTTGTGGGCTGGTAAGTCTAAAGAGACTGTTTTTTTCTAACAAGCAGATGAAGCCCCTGACAGATGCTTAACATTCAAATAAAGCAAGTCTCCATCCCTCTGCTTCTAGCAGACATCAGTGTGTGCACATAGATAAGAGATGAGCTAAGGTTCACAGCTCACTTGTGGAATGACTCATCCTTTTAATTACATCCCTTTAATTACAAATTAGCCTCCTTGACCTTTTCTTCTTGCTTTCTCTTGAGTGTCACAGCACAGTCTGATCTCTGTGCTGCTAAGAGCAGAAGTAAGAGACATCACTTGGTGGAGACACTTTTTGAGCTGTGGACACACAGTCATCTCCTTTAATCCCATGAGTTACACCAAAGAAGCCCCTTTTTCTTGAAAAGGTCTGTGACTTACAAAGGGTTGAGAAGGACAAAAAAAAGTCACCACCTAAACCTGCAGAAGGAAGAAAAAGTGTCTAGCAAGTGAAGATACGTAGATTTGAACACAAAAGCTCTAAAGACTGGGAAGACTGAAGACCTGATGTTGGCATTCCTGGACTGGTTTACTGTCATGCTACTTCTCTTCTGAGGTACTTGAAACTCTACTGAAAGCAGTGATGTTACTCTGACACAGAGCTGGATTAAAGTGAGGCTTATTCAGCATGAATATTCCTTCAGAAAAGCTTCTTGGCAAGAGCAGACATGGAATCCAACCAGGAGACCTCCAGAAGAGGATGGGTAAAGCATTTCTAAATCTGGCAGTTCCTTGGCAGAAGTGAATGCAGGAAGTGGAGGTTACCTGTGAATTTCCTTTACTTTAAAATGTGAAAGTCTTCAGGAACAGAAGTTCATAAAAAAAGCAGAAAACATAATTTGAAGCTACTTGCCTTTATTCACCAGTATTTTTTTTTTTTTAAATTTCTACCCTGCTAGAGTGTTTGGAATAACACCAGATTCGCCTACTCTGTGCTGACATTTAACTCATCCCATTATATGCATTACGCCATCACTCCAGCTTTATCTAGGATATAATGTAAGGAACATATACACAGATTTAGAAAAATACAGATTTGTATATGCTTATTTATAACAGTACATATATTTTATAATTATATTCATTGTGAAGAAAGTTAAGCACACAGTAGAACAACAACAGCCTCTTCAGTGATATCTTTCCTCCTCACTGAAAAATTTCCCTAACTGTTCAGGGAAAGTTGCCTTCTTTAAAACAAAGAGAAGTTGGGGTGAGAGGCAAAGATCCCACTTGGGGAGTACCACCACAGGAGTTAGTGGAAGAAGGTTTCAGTTTCACACCATGTGACCTTGTGCGGCGGGTTTTTCTGTGGCAAGAGCTGAGTGAGGTGAGTGAATTCCCATGGGCTGGGTGATTCCCAGGGAATCACCCTGTTCTGCTGGTTGCAAATGTCCCACCATCAGAGTGAACGAGAGACTGAGGTGTGGTTGACTATGCAACTGAAATCATCCCACACTAATCAACAACCAGATGGGAAATAACTTGAGTTTACCAGGAAGCAAGTGGGAAATTCCACCTTACATAAGAGGCTTTTTGCCATCCGCTAGAGAGCTCCTCACGACCTACTTTCCTTGGGATTTTCACAGGAACTAGTCAAAGAAGTTCAAACACGTTTTGATTTGGAAGTTGGAAAGAAAAGAACAAGGAACTGTGGTTTCTTTCTTACTGCACATTGCATAAAGCTTTAATAGCAAGTAATAGCTTACATGGGTTTGATTTTATTACACTTAAATGGGTAATTCTCATGTCTCCAACTGTGCCCAAGAGGACTGAGCAGAACAGAAGTGACTGTGCCACAGTACAAATGGGTCTTTGAATCCCTCTTAGATTCCCATGGCCTGGATTGTATTTAATAAGTCATGCACAGTAAATACAACCAAGAGACGCGAGGAGATTCATTAATACTTGCAAGGCACTCAGGTGCCACCTTTTTGAATACAGCAGAGAACACTGAAGACAGAACATAGGAAAAAAACCCCTGCTTATGCCTCTGCACCCTCCCCTTGCTCATTAGTGAAGAATGTTCCCTACCACTAGAGATCCCCGGACAGAGCTAAGGAACCCAAACAAGCCATTTCTAATTTTATCCCTGCTTGCCTGTGACAGGATTACAGGTATAAGGTTACAGCTGGAAGTCGATGTCCCTAGCCCGGTCTAGACAGTGCCACTGTGGTCACTGTTGGCTGCAGGGCAGGTTTCTTGTGGCATGCCTCCAGCCTTGCCTTGATGGACAAATGAAAGAGCAGCACGGTATGAACACTTCGGTTGGGAAAACACAGGGACTGTTCAGCTGGCTATTTGGCAGAGAAACATGACTGTCAATCTGGTGGCAGAGACAGCCTGGAACTCTCACATCCTGTAGCTATCCTAGAGATATTTTCACTCCAATCCTCCCTTTTTGGGTGATGTGGAGTTTGGAGACATCTGAAGAAAGTATCTCTTATGCTGTCCCCAGTGTGCTGCATCAATGTCTTGTTAATATTCTCAAGCCTCACCCAAATTCCATCCCTGCTTCTTAATCTGTCCTCATTGAATTCAAGGCCGAATTCAAGGCCCTGCACAATCTCTTCTGCCAGTGAAGGCAGCCTTCTCCTCCCTTTCACCAGGGTCTCTCCAAAATCAATCTCCATACAGCTTCATGGAGTGAACAGCTACATGCAGTGCCCCTACAACCTGTGAAAAATATCCAAATAGTCTACCTTAGATGACCCCAGCTTTCTATTGTGCCTTAGACAAAGCTGTGGAAGTTTTCTAGGATGTTCTGTAGCATCAGAAGCACCAACAGGCCTGAGCTGGGGAGATGGCTTGATGGGACAGGGTCTTGACCTTCCCAAAGATGATTTGTGGAACTCCACTCTTATGAAGCTGTTTCAGTTACTTAGGATCAGATATTGGCACCTTTGATGTCAGTTTAGCAATGCAAAGAAGAAATCACGCTGCCTCCCTTAACACTTTTAAATGGTTAGTATGTCACTGCTGACAGATGAATAAATTGTTAACTAATATGCAAATCGGCAGGTCTCCTAGAACCATCTAAAAGCCTAATCTCAAAGCGTGTGGAATGCATGATGTGCACTTTAATGTTGTAGTGTGTTTCGTACCAGTAATCATCTGCCTACCCTTTATAAACAGAACTGCTGTTAAACCATGACCTGTTTCACACTGGTTTCATTGACAACAATAAATTTTAAAGTGTCAAGTGCTGGGAATTGATTTTTTTTTTTCCTCACATTGGATTGCTAGCATCTTCTTAGGCCAACAAGCACACTCTTGGACAGTCCCTGAGCATGAGCAGGGGACTCATCCAGAGTCAAGTACTAAATGCGGTTGCAATTTGGATGTTTTGTTTGCTGTGAGAGAACCAGATTTTTGACAGTGTTAATACAAGTAGAGAAACCTGTGCTGGTCTGTTCTTACACAGGGAGAAGAGCAAACTTCACAGAATCACAGTTAGAAAAGACCTCTAACGTCACCACATCCAACCATCAACAACAACAAAACAACAACAACCAAACAAATAAAACCAAACCAAATGTAATAACAACAACAACAACGACAACAACAAAACCCGAAAACACCTCACCATCCCACTATAGCATGTCCTGAAGTGCCTTATCTATAGATTTTCTGAACACCTCCAGAGATGGTGACTCTGCCACCTCCCTGGGCAGCCCATTCCAGCACTTGACTACTCTTTCAGTAGTGGTGCTGAGAATCCACATAGCTCCTGAGGAAAAGGACAGTGTCTTGTTTACTATTACTTTTTTGCACATTAGGGTGACAAGGACAGACAGGCAACTTTCAGGAAAAAAAAACCAAACAAACCATGAGTCCTATATAAAGGCTGTCAACAAGAATCCAACTCTAATAGATGTGCTTTCCTCCCTTGTCCTTCTTCATTTTCTTTGTCCCATGTAGCAAATGTTCCCATGTGTCCTGCACTCGTGCTAGGCGGGACTTAAGGGAGATTAAATTGCTCCATTAATGTCAATTAATACCATACTTTGCAAAAACAATGACAGATTTGCACTTACTGAGACTGCAAAGCCACCGAGGTTTTAATTTCCCATTTTTCTCCTGGTTAATGAAAATTCAGACATGTCAATCCCTCAAAGATTTCTGAAGTTCTTCCATCAGGTTTTGTATGTCCCTTCAGTATGTGTGGGATCCCCAAATTATGCAGTAAATCAGGACCATGCCTGAAGCACTTCCACCAACTGAAGGAGATGCACCAAGGCTGCAATGTATTTATTGCTGTAATTTAGATCCCTCCAGACTGTATCAGTTTTACCCCTTATACATGATCACCTTCCTACCAGTCTCCACCTCCTTACATGATCTTTTGCTGCATCTCCAGAATTCCAGCATCCAACTGGAGATGTGCTAAGGGTTCCACATACCACCTCATGTCCATCATACAGCCCATCCTTGCTACTTTTCCCTTGATAATCTTGACTCTTCTACAAGACTCTGGTCCACGACTCTCTAAGGTACCACTTGTCAGAGCCATATTTCTGTAGATGTTGCAAGATGCACAGGGAACTGAATCACAGTTACATAACAGGAGATGTCCTGCTTAGCCTAACATTATTTTTATAGACATGGAATATGTACAAATGAAGAACGAAGTCAGTTTTCACATTTGCCAGCAGTTTGTCGCCTGTAACCATTTTAGCACTTGCATCTTTGGTACGTTCTATGTGGTTTCTATTTTAGTGTTGAATGTTGCAGTTTTACTTATTTTATCAGGTGAAGTTATCCAAGAGTATGGAAACCACAGGTCAGGAGGTTCTCTCCCTCTATACTCTGCCCTAGTGAGGCCACATCTGAAGTGTTTTGTCCAGTTCTGGGCTCCCCAGCTCAAGAGACAAGGAACTACTGGAGAGAGTCTAATGGTGACTATGAAGACACTGAGGAGCCTGGAGCATCTCTGTGCTGAGGAAAGGATGAGAGCCCTGGGGCTGTTTAGCCTAGAGAAGAGCAGCCTGAGAGGGGATCTTCTCAGCGCTTACTCTCTTCTACTACATTTTATACTTAAATGTCCCACTTCTATTTTAGAAACTAAAAATTCAGTCTATGTCCCTACATATAACATTTAACAACAGTGTCAGCATTACATGTTTTTTTCCTGCTTTACCTGCATTGATTTTTTTCTTCCAACTGTTCTGTCTTTTACAGCACTCGAACCAGCCCTAGTAGCTATAGACAGAGACATGTATTAAAATAGCTTTGTCTGCTGCTTTTGTCCCTCAAGGGCTGTTGAGATTTGAGAGCTTAATTTGAGCTCTGGGTCAAGCAGAAGTACAACCCAAAACGCAAGGAGAAGATGCTAGGGCAGTGGAGAGGACAGCTCTCTTCCTTGCTAAGACGGGCAGTCATTAAGTTCACAAAAACATTTTTGCCTACAGGATGCACTACTTCCCATTGAAATGAAGGCACTGAGGACTGAAGCATCTCTCTGACGAGGAAAGGCTGTCAGACCTAGGGCTGTTTAGCCTAGCGAAGACTAAGAGGGGATCTTATTAATGTTCATCAATATCTAAAGGGCAGGGGGCAAGAGGATGGGGCCAGACTCTTTTCAGTGGTGCTCAGCAACAGGACAAGGGGCAACAGGCACAAACCTCAACCCAGGAGGTTCCATCTGAACATAAGGAAAAAATTCTTTGTTGTGAGGGTGCCAGAGCCCTGGACCAGACTGCTGAGAGAAACTTTCAAAATGTGCCTTGGCATGACCCTGGGCAGCCTGCTGTGGGTGACCCTGTTTTAGCAGAGGGGTTGGACTGGATGATCTCCAGAGGTGCCTTTCAACCTCAACCATTCTAGGATTGTGATATTGATGGACTCTACCCAAAGATAATTAATCTGCAGATAGAAACATCTATTTGCATGTAGTCTCTTCATCCATCTATCCATTCATTATGTTCAAAAAGTTCATTCGTGTCAACAAAGAAATTCTGCTGCCTTCCAGGTACAGAGAAAGTCCCCTGTGGTGTCTAGAAATTCCTCCTTGCACCACGGTGCTAAGCGCAACGCTGATTTGACTATCAAGGGGCAACAGCCACCACTTAATACTGTGAAGAATATTTGCTTCACTCCTATCTAGTTGAGGAGGGTAACAAAAGGCTGGTTGAATTTGTTCTCCTAGCTCTCCATGTCATAGAGTCTCCCTGGGTTGCCACAACAATAGATTTGTTGCCTATTTCTCTAATGATGTTGGCTAAATATTTTAATGCAGTTATGTTTAATCACTATTTCGTACTTAGAATAAAACCTCTGCAATTACCCTCAAGGACAATAACTGCTTGGTGTACCACACTGTGGGTTAAACTCCCCTCTCTGAATAAAGAAAATCTGCCTCTCAAGAAGAAAAGTGCTTCATCCAAGACACTGCAAGGTTTCTGCCTGTTGATGCTGATGTGCTCTGCATAGAAATGTGCAAATACTCACTGAAGTGAAGATAGAAATGAACAGGCTTTATAATGTACTGGGTGTCACACACACCTGCAAAATATGGTCTCCATCTACACTTGCTGTAAATGTATCAGGCAAAAGAGGACAACTTCAGCGATAAGACCAGGAAGAGCTTAATTCCAGCATGGGCTAGGCACTCTGCCAGCATTTAAAAGAACTGAATGAAAATCCAGTCTCTGCTTTCATTCTGAGCCTGAATTTTGAACCGTGACATTGCACTGAACTAACTCAGTAATCACGCTCCTTGTTTTCTTTCCTGCTTTTTCTGTCACCTGTTTCAAGCAAGCACCCCACAGAAAAGAGTTTTCCTTTGTATCAAAAAAAATTAGACACTTGCAAATGCACTTTTATTTCCAAAAGAAAAAAAACCCAACACATTTACTTTGAGTTTATCTGAGCTAAAATCTATTGAGTAGAGAGGAGAGGAAAAGTTTATTCCATTTTTTTTTCTGCTGAACCAAAACATCATTGCCAGCAGCGGAGGGGTCTGAATGCAAACTTTCATCCCTGGGGATGACTGTTCTCCATTCTGCACAGGACTTGAATAAAGTAACTGGGGATCATAATACACACTGGTGAGTAATATATGGCATTTAGTTCCAAAAAATACAGATGGTTGTCGTTGCAAGCTCCAGTGCACTGTCATACCTGGAAGTGTGACTGAGTCCTTCTGAGTTCTGTCACCTGGAAGTTATCTCTGACTAATCCTCTCACAGCACAGTCACAGTTTGCATAAGGGAACTAGGCAAGATGCACTTCTCCTCTCCCTGATGATATCTGGATTTCTGGGATAACCTCTCATGGGGATTTACTCTGCGGACAGAAGTGATGGGTTCTTTTCAGGCTCCAGAGATGTCAGTCAAAAATTTCCCATGTGTACTATTTTTTTTTTTCCTAATCAATCCTATGTGTGTTCTTTTTTATCTCTCTGGCTTTCAAAGGCACTTTCAGGAAAGGCAGCCTTGGGGTGATAGAAGTGATAGTTGCAAGGGGGAGAAGGAACAGCAGCTGCCATCAGCATAGATGTTAAAAGCTAAGGAATCCTCTAAGCCCTGAAAAAAAATACACCCCACCCGCTTCAACCTGCTGTTTCTTTTATGCAGAGGGAATTTGCTGCTTGACAGTTTTAATTATCGCATCACAAAGCTGTGGGGATCCTGCTGACAGTAACATGGACAGGTGCCAGTGAGAAAGATGAACAAGCAGAATTTTGGGGGCTCCTTATGTCCCTCCAGCCTTGCTTGGTCTGCAATGACAGCTCAGCATCATCACAGCCTCCCTGCCTACACACAGCAGAGGTAGTTCAAGTTTATATATAGTCCGTATATATGTAAACAGATAATACATCTCCTGAAGGCAGGCAAAAGTGAACAGCACTTGGTGTAAATGGAAGAACCTTAGATCAAATGTTAATTTTTCTGAGTTACCTTCAGTTCAAAAATGATATAGTAATTGGAGTTGGATCAGGGGTTGGACTCGATGATCTTGGAGGTCTTTTCCAACCCAATCTATTCTATGATTCTATGATTCAGTTTCTTTCTGTGATGTAAAGTAAAGGGTCCCAGTTTCTAAGGGTATTGCAAGGTTTAGCTTCATAAATGTTGTATTTTGGGGCTCAAGGAGACAGGATAAACAGCAATCATCAACTATCACTTACGCAGGGGCATGGGGTGGTAGAAATGGGCAACAGAAGAGTGAAATTAATGTGAAAGAAATAAAAGATTGATCCATGCAAACCTGATGTCCAGGAAGGAGGAGGAGTCAGTACCTTCCCTTATGGTAAACATGCACACAAGCTTTGCAGAGAGCAAAGGGACTCCCAGTAGCTAAAGGCAGTGTAGGGATGTGAGAGATGTGGTATTTGGCGGTAGGCCTCAAAATGAGATGTCGGAGTGGCGGGACCTCCTTAATTGCTATCTGGATGACCACAGGCAAGACAGCAGGGGAGAAGGGCAAAAAAGCAGACAAGTTATTGGTAGATGTAGAGAGAAGAGATGTAGAAGAGATTTGGTAGAAGAAGCAGAGAAGTCAGCAGTACAGATCTACTGGAGATTTAACCCAGGGTTTAGGGAAGGGAATGGAAGTAGCGTGTTACAACATAAACAATTTACCAGTCCCTATACAAAGGTCTTTTGGGGGGAGTCTCCCCTGCAGTCTCCCCTGGTGCCATATGTGACTTTGGAATCACATCTCTGTGGCCCAGTTTAGCTCTTCCACCACAATAATGATTTCCAGACAGACCAATTGACTTTGTCACCACAACACTGGAAAAAAACTGATCACTGAACTAGTTCTGATGGATCACAGTGATAGGAATAGCTGTATGAACAAGATGGGCTAAAATCTACCAAAGTCAGTAAGAATGTTTCTTCAGTCATGGCCACGGTCATGGGACCAGACTATTATAAATATATTAATTGCTTGCCCAGTGACTGTGCATGCACACAGTGGTCAGAAATTGTGATCCTCACACTTTTAAGGACAAAATATAGAAGGAAAAAATGCCAGCAGCTATTGATCGGTGTGTTGCTATAAAAGCACATGTAGTATATGGGTAGTGTACGGAAGTTTACATTCATAGGATCATAAATATTTGGATTGGAAGGGGCCTTTAAAGTTCCAACACCCCTGCCATGGGGAAGGACAACTTCCACTACAGCAGGTTGCTCAGAGCTCTATCAAAGATCATTCTGATTGTGTCCATGGATGGGGCTTCTACTGCCTTGTCTTACTGGCCCTCTAGTTCACTTGTTTCCTTAAAAAGGGACAATAAAATATGTAAAAGAATGTAAAAAATAAAACAGCTGTTATGAATGCGGTTTCCAGTGTGTTAAAATGTGAAACCCCATTCTGTTTTTATGGGTAGCTATAAATAAGTAAACAAGAATTAAGCTGCACCTTTGGCATTTTCTTTTCTGTTTGAACTTTGCTCAGTGGTCGGAGTTAATTACTGAGTGTCTGTGGCTGACTGGAAAATTCACGTGTATTTTCTATACAGTATTTAAAGTACACTTCAGAGATCCCCTCCTTTGGAGTTTCCCCCTTTTCAATTCATTGTTAATCCTGCTGCAAGATTTCATTAAGCTTCAGAAAACACATTCTTTCACTCTGTTTCTATTCAGCTCCCCTTTGCCTGTGAAAGGAGAGCAAAAGAGATGACCACAAGCTTTTTATCAGCCATGATAAAAGATATTTGGTAAATTGAACCCAAAACAATGAGTTTGGTGCACAGGGGAAACTATTTCTCCTCTGAATATTGTTTCAGTCCTTTTTTTACCACATCTGATCTCTCCGTTGTTACGGGTGAGGTATCCTTTTTCAGCTGAACCTTATGGGAGGTAGAATGATATGCAAAGATAGCTCAGGTGTTAGTTAGGGTATTCAAACAGCATTATTCAGGCAGAAAAATACTTAACCAATACAAACTGTCTCCCCTGATTAAAAAGTCAAAGGTGGTAGCATTGCACACACACACACCCCCCCCCCCAACCATCAAAAAATCAATGCTGCATTTATTGACTTTTCTTTCTGTTATTGCTATTGTTTGCCAATGCCACCACAATTTTTCTGTCTTCCTCACACACTCTCTCCTTCTCATGACTCTCCCTGAGGGCCTACTCTTCTATTGCTTGCTTCTAGCTGTCTGGTCATCACATCACTGCTGGCCTCTGGAAAGTGGAAGGTCAGAGGAGAAGCACCCAGACTGAGCCTTCTTGACAGCAAACTCCATTTTGAGATTAAGCTCTATGTAAAATATCAAATCAAAATCCTTAATGTCAGCTTCACTTCCTACAAGTGCTGTATATGCCTTAAATGTACAGTATATATATTTTTTTTATTTCTTCTCTCATAACTACTTTGAGCAACACTTGCTTCCAAGTATGAAGCGCATACATTTGGTTTCCTTTCTCTGACAGAGTGCTCAGGAGTGGATATATCAAACTAAAATCCAAACAAATCAGCACTCCACACTTTTTTCCTAGAGAGATTTTTCCCAGGGAAGAAGCTAAGGAAGCAAAGCTCTATGAGAGATATTGTCTATGTTTTGAATGCAAAGGAGTATGTTCAGAGCACAAAATACAACAGTACCGAGGATATATATATATTAGAGAGAGACAGAGAGATAAAGAGAAAACTCAGATAACTTAAAGCAATATATTATCCTGGAATACTGGTATGGGATAAATTATTATTCCCACTTTCCAGATGGAGAAAATACAAACTAGAAGGCCCCATACGGGAAGCTGTAATAAAGGCAGGATTCGAGTCATGTTGCCTGAGAGATACCATATCGATTATTTTTAGCTTTTGATTTTTTTCCAGTCAGTGACTAATCCTGATTTTTCTGTGAGCAAAGCTGTAGCCATTGGTGGACAAATCAGTGGCTAATAATCCTGTTTCTTAATCTGTGAAACTGAAGACTTGAGTATGAAATAAAACCATTTATTTTGGAGACTGCATGACCACTACTTTACTTTGGTGGTCTGTCATATGAACCCCTGAGCATGAACAGCGTTAATCCTCAGGTTCTATCGCAGATAATCCCTTAAGAAGATTTCTGCATTGTGCTATTTAATTAACAGTGATGTCTAATATATTCTTATTGTACTTCGTGTGTTCTATTAAGAACGAAAAGCTCTAAGACAAGGGCAGGCTTGCATGGACAGTCAATAGCAGGAAGAAATACAGATCCTCAAAGCTTCTCAAAGCACATTTATTTGCTTGATAGTAGGTCTGGACATTTTTATACAATCTCTTTTCACCTTACTGCACTTCTCAGATTCAACAGATGTACCACCCCCTTGAAAATCCACCGGCCCCAAAGGTTAAATGGCTTGTTTTCAAGAGCCAAAAAGGAAAAGTAGATACACTGTTAGAAATTCAGTACCATTATGAGCAAAGCAATTAAGAGAATACAAGCGACAGGAAAAGCAGACATGTGGAGCACATCGGAAAATGAACAAAGGTTAGAGAGCTTTTAAGATAACCTGGAGATGAGGTTTTCTGAGCTCTGGATGCATTAGCATGACCTTTCAGTCTGTGCTGAGCCTGCCTTGTTCCAGTCCATGGACCTGATGCCTGCAGAGAGTAAGCAGAGAACTCTTCCAACACATCAGGTGTTGGCACTGGATAATCATGATTTAATGTGTCATTGAGGGACTGAGGACTTGGGGAGATCTGTGACAAGGTAAGAGATTTTTGGAGAAGGGGTAGCTCCTTGCGACACGGGTGAAATATGGATGAGTGTATAGGGAGAAGGCGCTCGGTTGTGCCTCCGCAGCAATTCCACTATCGGCGTCCTGCCGACTACGCCAACAACGTCCCAGAGGCGCCCACGCACCCAACAGCGGCCGCCATCCACAACGGGCCGTATG